>JAODAL010061556.1:0-20248 GCA_025379985.1 Phyllomedusa bahiana | reverse complement strand
CAGGCAGGTAAAATTGGGGGCACAGGCGGGAAAATTAGGGGCCCCGGGCAGGAATTTTAGGGGCA
Organism: Phyllomedusa bahiana; assembly: GCA_025379985.1. NCBI lineage: Eukaryota > Metazoa > Chordata > Amphibia > Anura > Hylidae > Phyllomedusa > Phyllomedusa bahiana. Next base: position 20,183 of record JAODAL010061556.1, on the reverse strand, counting down.
CGGGCCCCTTTCATATGGGGGCCAAAAGGGGGGGATGGGGGGCCCCATGGGCCCGGGAAAAGGGGGCACGGCAGAAAAATGGGTGCCAGGCAAAATTTTGGGGGTCCCGGAATATATGGGGGCCACACAGGAAATAAAAGGGCACGGGCGCAAAGGGGGCCACAGGCAGGAAAAAAAGGGGGCCCAGGAAATATATGGGGGCCACAACGGGGAAAAGGGGGCCACAGGCAGCATATGGGGGGTCACAGGCGGGGAATTTTGGGGGGGCCACAAAAGGAATTAATGGGGCACGGGGCGGGGGATAGGGGGCCCCCAGGCAGGCATTAAAAGGGGAAACAGGCATTAAATGGGGGGCACTGAGGCAGGAAACCTATAAAAATAACAACATTAATACCCCACCCAACTCCCCCGGGCCCCGACGCTCTCCCCCCTTTTTCACCCGCGCTTCTCCGGCAGCTCCCCGGGCCCCCGCACTCCCTATAGGGCGCGTGCGCCCGAGGAAGGCAGCGTCGCATGACGTGATTCATCGCGACGTTTCCCGGGGCTGCCCCGCAGAAGCCCTCACCCTGGGTTCGTCCAACACCACATGCAGCTGAAAAAGCCATCGCTGCTCCGGCCCACGCAGACCCTTTGGGGGCCCGGGGAGACCGGGGCCGGGGGGTTTTTTTGGGGGCCCGACCCCCCAAAATAAAACAGCCAACACGCCCCAGCCGACATTATTTGTTACTTTTGGGTCCCCGTGGATGTATTTTTTTTGATTTTTTTTCCATCTCCCCCTAGGCAATGGGGGCTTTTTTGGGGGGACAAGATTTTATTTTTTTTAACCCCTTACCGCCAAGCCATTTTTGGGCCTCTCTAAACAAGCCCCTTTTTTTAAAATTTCTGTCATGTTCCACTTTATGTGAGAATAACTTTTTACACAAAAAACCTATCCATGTATTAAAGGGGATTGTTTTCCCCCAAATAAAATTGGCTTTAAAGAAAAAAAAAATTTTTGGGCCCAAAAAAATGCTTTTTTAAATTTGTGAAAAAAAATAAAAAATTTAAATCGTGAAAATTTTTAAAAAATTTTCCCAAAATTTCAAATTTCAAAAATTTTTTACATGAAAAAGAAGATAGTTATTCCACCAAAATATTTTTAAAACAAGCATCTACCAAATTTTGTCGCTGTAGTTTGGAAAAATTTTTTTTAAATTTTTTTTTTTTTTTTACGACATTAGGGGCTTAAAAAATTTAGTAGTAATTTTCAAATTTTCAAGAAAATTTTCAATTAATTTTTTGGGACCGGCCCCGTTCTAACGTGACCCTTTTATTGACCTGTAGGGAGATACCCCCCATTAATGACCTCCCTCTTTAAAAAACTACAAACCCCTTAAAGGGATTTTAAAACCGGGATTTTTGGGAAATTTTTTAACCCATTAGGGGGTTTTACAGGGATTAAAGAAAAGGGGGAAATGAAATTTTTAAAAAAATTTTAAATTTTTTTGCCCGATTTTCCAATTTTTTTAAAAAAATTATTTTACAAGAAACAAAAAGTTGAACAGGGAAATGCAAAATTAATATTGATTCCCCAGGAAATTTTTGACGTTTTCAAAAATATCCCATAAGTACCCTAAATGCCCTTATTTGGCTCCAAAAAACCAAGGGCCCCCAAAAAGGGGGAGTACCTATTTTACTCTGGGGCCCCATTTTTTATTACGTTTTATTAGGGGGCCCTTTCAGGGTTTTCGGACACCCTAAATTTTCCCAAAAAATTTAAAAAATACCCCCTAAAAAGACCCCATAAATGGAAACTACACCCCCCCTTTCCCGAATATAACCCCAAAGGGGTATGATTTTATTTGACCCCCCCAGGGGTTTTTTACAAATTTTTTTAGAGTTCGGGTCTGAAAAAAAAAAAAAAAAAATTTTTAAATTTTTTTCCCAAAAAATTTAAATTTTTTGCTGAAAATGTTTAAATTTTTTCAAGGAATCTTGGGAAAAAAAGCCCCAAAAAGGGGTTACGAATTTCTTTTCCCAAATTTGACAAATTCTACATGTGGGGGGTAAAATGGGGTTTGGGGGCATGGCAGGGGGAAAAAGGGGGGGGTGTTTTTTTTGGCTTTTTTGGGGCACAAAATATTGGTGGGGCCCCTGTCCCATCTGCAAACCCCCCAAAGTACTAGAAAAAAGGGGAAAACCTTTTAAAATTTTTTTTCCCTTTTTTGGGTTTAACACCCCCCAGGGATCTCGTCAAAAGGGGTTTTTTTTCATTTTTGGGGGAAACCAGGTGTTCCCTAGTTTTTTTTTAAAAACATTGGGGCCCTGGGGAAATGGGGGGTGGAAACAAAGTTCCCCCATTGTTTTTGGGCTTTTAAATTTTTTCAGTATTCCCCCATACGGGGTAAATGTTTGGGATAACATTACTATTGGTGTCGGTACAATTTCAATGGGTATAAATTTTTTTATAATTTTTTTTTTTTTTAAAAAAAGTTGCGCTTTTAATTTTTCCCCAATCTAAAAGCCATAGCTTTTTTAAATTTTTTTTCAAAATGGGGCTCTTGTGGGGGTTGTTTTTTTTTCGAGATGATTGAAAGTTTTTTTTTTAAGATTACGGGTACATGTGGGTGCCTTTTATCACTTTTTTTTAAGGGTTTTTTTAGGCCTTTTTTACAAAATATACAACCTGGTAGGTTTTTTTTTTTTTATTTTTTACAGTGGTCCCCTGTGGCGGTATAAATGACATGCTAGTTTTTTTCCAGGGAGGTTGATACGATTACAGCGAAACCCCACATTTGAAAATTTTTTTTTAATTTTTTTTACCGCTTTTACACAATTTTAAAAAAACCCCTAATTTGGGGAAAAGGAAAAAAACGTTTTTTTTTTCATCCCATTGTCTGAGACCATAACTTTTTTTAATTTTTTCGTTTTATGGAGCTGTATAGGGGAAAAATTTTTTTTTGCGGGGAAAAATGACTTTTTTTAAATTTGGGAACAAATTTTGGGGGGACAAAAGACCCCCTTTTTATCGCTTTTAAAACCGTTTTTTTGGGAAAGGCCCGGGTGGAAAAAAAACTCATTTCCTACAGTGTTTTTTATTTTTTAATTTTTTAAAAAACGTTTCACCCCTAAGAACCGTGGGGCAAGTTAGTTTTTTCTTTGGGGTTTGGGGACCCCATTAAAAGGAAAACCCCCAAATTTTTGGGAGTTTTTTTTTACTTGAAAGCACAATTTTTTTTTTAAAAAAAAGTGTTTTTTTTTATTTTTTAAAAAAAATTTTAATGGCAAACGGGTATCTTCTAATTTGCCCCACTTTTTTAAATTTTTTTCCCTAAAACAGAGATTTTTAAAAGGGCTTTTTTTTTTTTTTTCGTGATGAACTGACTTTTAAAATTTTTTATCACTTTGATGTTTGAAGATTTTATTATGACTTTTTAAATCCATTTTTAATTGTGCTGCGGGATGAACAAAAATTGTAATATCTGTGACTGTTTTTGGGTGTTTTTTTTACGCGTTCCACCGTATAGGGTTAATTAACATGACAGATTTTATAGCGGGTGGGTCCGCTACCACAGCGGCGATACAAATAATGGGTACTTTTATTGTATTTTTGTATCTTTTTTGGGGCGATTGGCCGTTTGTAAAGGAAGAAGGTGCGGTGTACGTGTTTTTTATTTATTTTTTGTGTTTGTGTTTTACATATATTACACTGTTTTTTGTTTTAACTTATATCACACTCTTTACTTAATACCTTTTCCCTTCCCCAGGGGAATTGCATGAAAGCACGTCAGATCACACCTACTCCAGCGTGTGGGGATGTGCATGAGTGCCATCGTAATATACCGCTGTTTTTCCATGCGCGCGATCTTGCGCGGCTCCACTTGTGAGCGCGCAAGATCGCATGACGTCATACGTCAATTTGCGGGAACACCCCTACCGCCAGTGACGTATGATTACGTCAAGAGTGTCGGTAAGGGGGTTAATTGTTGTCAATTGATCATATGATACGGGAAACCATAAAAAAATTTAAAGTGGCGTGAAATGTAAAAAAAAGTACATATTCACGGGGTTTTGTTTTTACAGTGCTCACTCTTTAGTATAATTGTATAATTTAGTATTATCTGTATTCTGCAGGTTGGTATGATTCTAGCAATACCAAATATGTTGGGTTTTCATTTTATTAGTAATTTTTGAAAAATTTCTTAAATCTGGGCTGCAGAGCCATTATCTACGAGAAATAAGTTTTTGTTTCGTCCACCTATGAACCTAAGTAACAGGAGCAAGTAACAGGAACAGGAATGAACCTAAGTAAGGAGCATTTTTTTTTGGGATGAAGTGTAGTTTTCATTGGTACCAGTTTGGAATAGATGTGACTTTTTGATTACTTTTTATTCAAATTTTTAGAGGATGTGACATGACCAAGAAAACCCGACATAAAAAAGCACTTGGAATGTTTTTCTCTATATTGGCGCGCCAGGTGTTAACGGGATAAATGATGTTATATTTTAGTGGATTAGACTTTTATGGACACAGGGATACTGTTACGAGTGGCCCCACGGCCCGTCTCGCTGGCCGCGGGCGCACCCTTGTCCCCTCCTCTGTCACACTGCCAGGGACGGGTAGCGCCAAGATCCACGTTCCGGGCTACGGACGCACTTGTTATGCCGGCAGGTACTCACCTAGCTGTGCTCCTGCCCTTTCCCGTCTTTTTCTCTGCCCCCCCTAATTGCCAGCGCTACCCTATATATTTCCCAAGCCGTCGCATTTCCCCTCCCGGGATCTATGTACCTTTTGCCGTAAAAAAGGGATTCTGAACTTCCCGTCGTTTTTTTTTCTCGCCCCTTTGCTCTTTTTGGGACCTTCACTGCCTGCCCTGACCTGCCTGTTCCCGAAACAGTTTACCTCACTTTGTTTGCACCTCGGGCTCCTTGCAACGTCGGGAGGATACGACCTGGTAGGATCCCCCCACAGCAAGCCCCCCTGTTTTTGGCGGCTCGGGGTGGATCTGGGCCCTACAGACTCCCTCCCTGGGCGGGGTTTTATACCACCACTTGTGGTGGTCCGAGACCACACCCCTCCTTTCCATTGATCGGTCTGGACCCCGCCAATGCCTTTCCCAAAATTTTTGCGGATTCAAAAAACCATAGTTGCCCAGCAAAACCCAGAAAAAGCGCAACTTGAATAGCAAACCACCCTGATGCACCTCCTTGCCACCCACAATCATGCCTACTTCCTGGTCCTTTCTTGCTTGCTGTCCCCTTTTGGGGTTTTGGGGGCCCATGCTCTTGCTGTTTGTTTCCACTAAGTTCGATGGGGACCTGAAACCTGCAGGGGGTTTATTATGCAGTGTTTCCCTGCCGTGGAAAGATGGCCGACCGGTTTTTCCCCCCCAAACATCTAAGGTACGCTTCTGTCTGGGGAAAGGCCCGGTTTGGGCTATACCCCCTGGAAGGGGTGACCCTGTGGGGTAAAAGCAGGTTTCCTAAAAAATTTCCCCGCTTTTCGAGAATTGCACTTGGTAAAATGCTGAAACACGCTCCTGAACCTTCGCCAAAGGAACCTCGTTTTGGGGCCCAAAGCGTCCCTTTTCCCTACCCTGGCCCCCGGAGCTAGCCTAATGAGCTGCCCAAAACGCTACATTCAAGAAGGCCTTTTTTCCAGTAGGGTAAAAGACCGCTGGTGCAAGAACCTCCCGCTTTTCTGGTGACAATTTACTGGCCCACCGCACGATGTGCGCTTCGCAGGAAAAACAGTAGTAAGAATTGACTCAGTTCAGGCCCGTATTTTCCTTTCTGGCTCCAGTTTTCCGAAGCTTTCCCGCCACTTCCCAAAACCCTTCCCCCTGAGGAGCCCTGCAAGTGGACAGACCCCCCCTTTTCTGAGCAAGAGCGGTCCCGACTTTGGGTGGAGAACTTGTGCCTTTAAAAGTCCGTCCAGAAGAGACTGTCCACAACGTCCCCAGCATCCGGGAAACGCCTGCACCTAGGTTACGTGGGAGAGGCGTCCCTAGGTGCGAATCACACCCCCTCCAAAAACTGATAGCCGGGTCTTGACTGATTCAGGCCCGCTTTCCCGGGCTCTGGATCTTGGGAATTCATCCATTTCCCCCTGGGGTCTCGATTGCCTCCCGGGGGCCGCCTGGTAAAACCTCTGGTGACTCGGTCAGGGGGGAATTTTTGAGAAAAACCCATTCGTACTTACCGAACCATGTCTCTTCACGTGGGGGCCTTCACAAAAGAACAACGTTCTATGTTGCCTCATCCTTCCCTCATGAATCCTTTTTGGGGGCTCCGGTGGTGAAACCCCCTGCCCTACGACCACGGAAGACAGGCGTAGTCACTCGCTGGGGACCACACTGCCAGAACCACTGTCTGGTAACACCTTGCCAGATACACTCCTCGGATGCCCCTCAAGCCTCTGCCAGATTTGCCAGCTGAATACCAGGACTTTGCTTATGTGTTTTTGGAGAAGCAAGCTGAGACCCTTCCGCCCTGTCGACCTTTAAAACAGGGCCCAAATTGACTTGATGCCGGGCATGCCCACCTGGGGGGCAGGGTTCCCCTTTACCATGCCTGAGTCTCGGGCCCATGGGGGCCTACTACAAAGAATTACAAAGGGGTTTTTTTTTCCGCAAGTCCTACCTCCTCCCGGGCCAGGTTCTTCTTCGTCAGAAAAAAGGATTGGCCCCTACGTCCATGTATGACTAGGGGACCTCTGCCATTTTCGGTACATTGTCCCAGACAAAGACCTGCAGATGGATCCCGCAAAGTTGTCTGCTGTTTTGCAGTGGCCGGACCCTCGATCTTTGGTTTTACAGTTTCTTCTTTGGGGTTCGCTAAAAATATTATTGACTTCCATCCCCCATTTTTTTTACCTTGGGGCCCTCATTAAAAAGAACGCCAATGCGCGACTTTGGTCTCCGGCAGCCGGGAGAGCATTCTCTGAGTTAAAAGCATTTTATTCCTCTGCACCTATCTTATCTTGTCCAGACCCCGAGAACCCTTTCTCTTTAAGGAAAATTTTCCTCTGTGGGGGCGGGGGGGTCCTCACAAAAAGGTCTCAAGGGGAAGACCTCACATTGTTTTTTTTTTCCCAAACCTTTTCGAACGGAAAAGAAATTTTTTTCCTTGGGATTGGGAAATTCTTGACATCAATTGGCTCTGAAAGGAAAGGGGGCCATCTCCGGAGGAGCTCGTTTTTCCCCAACTGATTTTACCCCCAGCCACAAAAATTCTCCAAAATCTTCCCCAAGCCCGGCCCCAATTTTGGTTTTTTTTAAATCCCCGGGGGTAAAGGGGTCCCAAAGGGGGTTTAAAAATAGTCCCCCTATTTTTTCCCCCTTGGCCAGGTTTGAACCTTTTCAGATTCCATTTCCCCTGTTCCCCGCCGGGGAGGAAAAACCTTTTCCAAATTTTTGGATACCCTTATAACCAAAATTGGTTTCGGAATTTTAAAATTTTAAAAAAGGGGCCCCCCCCTTCCCTTAAAAACGGGTATTTTTGTTAACCCCCGCCCCAAGGGAAACGGTTTTTAAAAGTCCCCCCCACCCCCAGCCCCCTGTTGAACATTCCCAATTTTTGGCCCTGCCCCCCCAATTTTTCATTTTAACTTTTGGGGCCCTCTCCTCCCAAAAAGGGAAAAAATTTTCAGGAAAAAAAAGGAAACGGGGGCTTCTTTTTTTTTCCCCCGGGCATTTCCCGGAGAAAGAAAATCCTATTCCCCCCCTTTTTTTCCCCTTGGGCCCCCCACCCCCCCTTTGGTGGCCTAAAACCTGGAAATAAAAGGACCCAAAAAAAAATTTTTTATTTTTTTTCCCGGGTTAACCGGCATGGGGGCCCCGGAAATTTTTTGGGGGCCCAATTTTTGGTTGTCCGCCAATATGTGCTCAAAACCCCCCATTTTCCAAGTTGGTCTCGGGTTTTCCCGGTCCTTTCAAAATCCTTCAGAAAATTAACCTGGAAAACAAAAGCTTTGTTTCCTTTCACTCTCCGTATCCCAAACCCCTTTCCCAATTTTTCCCTCTTAAAACCCTCTGGTCCTAAATTTTGGTTTCTCCCGGGGAAAAATTTTTCCCCTCCTTTTCCTGTTAGGGGACCTGCCGATTTTTTTAAAAGTGAAAGACCCGGCCACGAAGACTTTCGGGGGGAAAACATTTTTTCCCATTTGACTGAAGGTTTCGAACCTAAAGAAAGCGCCGGGGGGCCAAAGGGCAAATATTTTTGGATCGACCCCCTTCTTCGCGGGTTTCTTTTGCCAAAAAAAGGGGAAGGGGGCCCTTAAGTGGGGTTTCCCGGGGCCCTATAAAGGCCCCGGGGCCCCACCTCCAGGCCCGGGTGCCCCCTGCCCCCCCCCCCCCCCCCCCCCCCCCCCCCCTCCTCGGTCACCCCGGGGGGAGGGGTAGAAACTGCATCCGGCATGCCCGGGCTCCCTTTACCAAAAGCCACGGGGTACCCCTGGGCTGTGCTCCTGTCCCCCGTCTTCCTCGGGCCGGGCCGGTGCACCCCTTTTTCCCCCCTCCCACGGGGCGCCTCGGCCCCTGGTTTTAAAGGGCCAGCGCACCCAAATTTGGGTTTAATTCCGGGGAGCTTACCCTATATATTTCCAAGTCCATCGTCACTTCCCTGCTTGATCTATAGTGCCCTGTGCCGTAAAAAGTGTTTTTAAGTTTTTCCCCTTTTGTTGGGGTTCTACATTTTCTCGACTACAAACCCTTTCACCCCTTTCCTTGACCTCCCCTGCTTTCCCCTACGAGTTTGCCCAAAATTTATACCTTCTGCATCTGGGCTCCCCATTGAAAAGCAATTTGCGTCGGGGTTTGGCGATTTGGGTGGGCCCTTCAAAACCCCCCAAAACTAGCCATCCTGCCACGGGTAAAACCCCGGGCCTTTTTAAAGATTTGCTTTCCGGGCGGGGCCCTTATACCACCGATTGCGGTGGTCGAGAGGATCCATTACTCCTGCTGTTACAGGTACCATTTTTTTGTCATTTTTTTTATTTGTTAAATGGCAAAAGGTAGGTGATTTGAACTTTTAATATTTTTTATTAGTTTTTATACTTTTAGACATTTAAAAATGGTATAATCACTGACTGTTGCCATAGAGACCAATACAGAGCAGTCCTGCTCTGTATTGTTCTCTATTGTATGAATGACCTGAGTATCACTGATACAATTCAATATGGGGAAATGTAACAAAAATGTGAACATTTTTTTTAAAAAGTGAAAAAACAGCAAAACAGAAACACGAAAAATAAAAACACATACACCACCCTTTTCCCCTTTGCAAACTGCAATCACAAAAAAAGAAAAGGAAAATAAATAAAGTACACATATTTGGTATCGCCGCATGCGTAACAACCGACCCGATAACTGTGTCACATTAGTTATCCCGCACGATGAATGCTGTAAAAAAAAACAATCACAGAATTGAGATTTTTCTTCATCCCGCAGCACATAAAATGTAATAAAAAGCGATCAAAACCTCATATAAACGTCAAAGTGGTGCCAATTAAAAGGTCAGTTAAAAAGTCTCTACACAGCTCTGTATACGGAAAATAAAAAAGTTATGGCTATCAGAAGACACAACACAACAAAACACTTTTTTTTTTACAACACTTCAACATAAAAAAACTATATACAGTAAATTGGGTATCGCTGTAATCATCTTAACCCATAAAGTAAAACAAAATGTGCTTCCACATAAAGAACTATATAAAATGAGTATCACCATAATCGTCTCGACCCCAGGAGTAAAACTAACTTGTCACGGATACTGCTTGGTGAGCGCTGTTAAAAATAAAAATAAAAAACACTACTAGGATTGCAGTATTTCCTTTACCCTGTTTTCCAAAAAATGGCTTTAAAAGAGATCAAAAAGCTTTGTCCCCCTAAAAATTATATAAACAAAAACGTCAAATCATCCAATCATCCCGCAAAAAACAAGACCCTACACAGCTCCGTACACAGCAAAATAAAAAAAGTTATGGCTCTCAGACTATAGCGATGCAAACACATTTTCTTGTTTGAATAAAAGTTTTTTATTGTGTAAAAGTAGTAAAACATAAAAAATATACAAATTGGGTATCGCTATAATTGTATTGACCTGCTGAGTAAAGCTAGCATGTCATTTATACCACATGGTGACCACTAGCAGGATTGCTGTATTTTGTTAAAAAACGGCTCATAAAAACTTTAATAAAATGTGATCAAAGCGTCATATGAACCCCGTATTGGTATAAAAAAAAAGTCAACTCATCCTGCAAAAAACAAGCCCATAATCAGCTCCGTATACAGAAAAATAAAAAAGTTATGGACATGTTTCTATTGTGTAATAAAGTAATAAAGTATAAAAAAGATATAAAATTTATATCATTGTGATTGTACCAACCCGCTGTACAAATGAAGCCGAAAAAACATTGGCGGAACTGTTTCCCCGCCCCCTTTTACATGGCCCAATGCTAAAAGAAACTATGGAACACCCATGCACCCAAAAGGCACAATACACCCTAGATGAGATCCATGAGGGGTGTTGAATCCAAAATGGGGTGACTTCTGGAAGGTTTCATCTGGTCTTGGGACTTTGGGGGCTTTGCTAATGCTACATGGCACCCACCAAAATCTGCGTTCCAAAATCCAAATAGCACTCCCTCCCTTGTACGCCCTGCCATGCGCACAAACAGCAATTGACACCCATATATAGGGTACTACTGAACTTGGAAGAAATTGTGTTACAATCTTTGGGATAATTTTTTTCCAAACTTAGGGATGATTGCAGATTCTTGGAAAAAATTAATTTTTGATTTTCACAGCCTAGTGCTAAAAAAATTTGTGAAACACTTGTGGGTTCGATATACTCACTACACCACTGGATATATTCCTTAAGGGGTGTAGTTTCAAATATGGGTCTTTTTAGGGGTTTTTATTAAGTTTTAGCACCTTAGGATGTCCACAAACCTGAAATGGCGCCTAAATAAAATTATATTGAAAATGGTCACATCTACCGTGTTCCAGTGAATAATGGATAAAAATGGAAAATCTGCAAAAAAAAGTTACATTTTTAAATTTCACCTCCACTTTGCTTTAATTTCTGTGAAACACCTAATGGGTTAATAAACTTTCTAAATACTGTTTTGAATATTTTAAGGGATGTAGTTCCTGAGATGGAGTCATTTATGGGAGTATCTAACGTACAGGCCAATCACAGCCACGTCAGATCTGGACTGATCTTTAAAAATATCAATGTTTTAAATTTTCTTGAAAATTTGAAAAATTACTACTACATTTCTAAGCCCCCTAATGTCGTAAATTAAAAAAAAAAAAAATTATGTCAAACTACAGTGGACATATGGTAGATGCTAGTTATAAACAAATTTGTTGTTAATATTTATCTGTATTGAACTCAGAAATTGTAGAACTTTGAAAATTACAAAATTTAAAAAAATTTAACTAAATTTTGATAATTTTTTCAAACAAGCAAGGATTCTATGGACGAAAATTTCTTACTAACTTAAAGCACAATGTGTCACGAGAAAACAATCTCTTAATCGCATGGATAGGTAAAGGTGTGAAAAAGTTATTCTCACATAAAGTGACACGTCAGATTTCAAAAATAGGGCTGTGTCAGGAAGGCCAAAACTGGCTGGGTCTTTAAGGGATTAAAAAGTACATCTTGTCCTGCAACATAAAAAACTCACGTGTGTATGTAGATGGAAAAATTAAAAAAAGTTATGGCTCTTGGAAGGCGGAGAGGACACAAAAACTAAGAGCCATATTATTGTGGCTGGCAGAAAGGGGCTAAATAAATATTATGCTATTATAAGTATGTATGCGTGTATACATTTATATATATTGTAATGCCTCACTTGCGCAAGGACAGTCCCGAGGGTCTCTTAGCTCTCGGGATTGCTATACTTTTGTAAGGCGGTTATGGTGCACAGGTCACTCTGACACAAGTCTGTTTTTTGTAACTGGCCTCAAGCAGCTTTATTCTTCAGACAGGTTGAGTACAGGAAAACAGCAAAACCAAAACCATCTGGCCCATAACTAAACACATTTAGAAACCTCTCTAACCATGGCCGAAGCTTATTGCCTAGCGCCACAACCACAGTATTCTCACTGTGCACGCCTGGGGGCTAGATTCTTTTCCTTAGGTCTGCTGCTCCCAACTCCAGGTAGCAACCACACACCCCTGGTATTTCGAGTTAGAGGCTTGCTGGCCTGAATGTGAGAATGACCCCCCACTATAGCCATTCTGTAAAAGCCAATACTTATCCACCCAGTAGCTATTCTAGCAGCTTCTGCAAGTGTCATTGCATAGCTGACTTTTCCCCAACAAGGTCACTCAGTTGCAGAGGAATGTTAGGATTGACAAAATTATTTATTTTTGAATAATAATAATAAGAGAGAGATTTTTTTAAGGCATTTTTGTTACTTTCTGCAAAGTCAAAAGTTTACATACACTAGGATTACTATGCCTTTAATTTTATTCTGTTTTATTGGCAACATCTGAGTTAATTAGAGACACACCAGTGGATGTATTTTATTTCACACCAGAAATACAATGCTTCTGTGTGTAACATCATGGGAAAGTCTACAGAAATCAGCCAAGACATCAAGAAGAGTATTGTGGACTTGCTCAAGTCTGGTTCATCTCATCTTTGGGTGAAATTTCCATATACCTAAAGGTGCTTCATTCATCTGTACAAGAAATTATATGCAAGTACAAACAAGATGAGAATATCCAGCCATCATACCGCTCAGGAAGGAGACAGGTTCTGTGTCTCAGAGATTAACGTGATTTGGTCCGAAATGGGCATATCAACCCAAGAACAAAAGCAAAAGACCTTGTGAAAATGCTGGTGGAAGCTGGAGAGATTGTGTCATTATTCACAGTGAAACGAGTACAGTATCAACATAGGCTGAGAGGCCACTCTGCCAACTAAGAAGCCATTGCTCCAAAAGAAACATATGAAAGCCAGATTAATGTTTGTACATGCACAAAGGAACAAAGACCTACATTTTTGGAGACCTGCCCTGTGGTCTTATGAAACTAAAATTGAACTGTTTGGCCATAATGACGATCGTTACGTTTGGAGGAAAAAAGGAGAAGCTTGGAGGTCTAAGAACACCATCCCAATTGTGAAACACAGGGGTAGCAGCATCATGTTGTGTGGTTGTTTTGCTGCAGAAGGAACTGGTGCACTTCACGAAATAGATGGCATCATGAGGAAAGAAGATTATGTGGCAATACTGAAGCAACATCTCAAGAAATCAGCCAGGAAGTTAAAGCTTGGGCGGAAATGGGTCTCAGATATGGACTATGACCCGAAGAATACTGCCAAACTGGTTATAAAGTGGCTTAAGGATAACCAAGTCAATGTTTTGGAGTGGCCATCAGAAGGCCCTTCTCTCAATCCTATTGAAAATTTATGGGCAAAGCTGAAAAGGCAGGTGCGTGTAAGGCGACCTACAAACATGGCTCAGTTACACCAGTTCTGCTGTAACGGCAGGAGTAGTGGATCCACCGGACCACCGCAAGTGGTCTATAAGTGATGGTATAAGCCACGCCAGAGAGCGGAGTCTAAGTCGGTCGGATGAGCTTGCTGCAGCGAGAGTCCTACTAGGTCGCTACCCCTGACATGACTTGCTTGCGAATCGGGACACAAACTCGTAGTCAGAGACAGGCAGGTCAGGGCTGGCAGCAAAGGTTCGTAGTCAGGAAACGTAGCAACGAGTCAGCGACAAGGCAAGATAGGAACGCACTCTGGAACGCTTTCACTAAGGCTCAAGGTATTATAGATCCAGTGGGGAAGTACTAGGAGTGTCCCAATTATATAGAGTCAGCGGCCAGCAATCAACCAACTACTGGCATGCTAGACCTTTAAATCTCAAAGAGCCGGTGCACCGGGATGCGCGCTCCAGCCGGATGAAGCAGGAGCGTGGCAGGGTGAGTATTTACCAGAGGAACGAGTGTGCTCACAGCCCGACATGCGGATCACGGCGCCACTCATCCTCAGCTCCCCCCTTTGGCCTCCCCTTCTTTCTGGACTGGAGAAAGTTTAACACCAGGTCAAGGTCCAAGATGTTATCATCCGGCTTCTATGACCTTTCTTCCAGCCCAAACCCTTCCCAGTCGATAAGAAAATTTCGCCTTCCTCTGATCGTCTTCATAGCCAGGATCTCCTTCATTGATTGGTGGAATCAGCTTCAGGAGAAGGGGAAGCAACATTTCAAGAGAAGCGGTTTAGTACACAAGGTTTCAGCAGGGAGACATGGAAAGAGTTCGGGATGTGCATAGTAGGTGGAAGCTGGAGCTTATAGGCCACTGGGTTCATAAGATCCAGTACCCCGAAAGGCCCCAGGAAGTGCAGACCTAGTTTGTAGCTGGGGATCTTGAACTGGATGTACTTGGCAAACAGCCACCCCTTGTCTCCAGGAGTAAAGGTTGGGGAAGGTTTCTTTTTCTTGTCTGCTTGAGCCTTCATGCGGATCACTGCACATTGCATGTCTGATCCCAAATGGATGTCATATCCCGAACCAGGTCATTCAGTGCAGGAACTTCGGAAGATAAAGACAGCGGGAATGGCAGGCGGGGATGCTGTCCATAGACAACGTAGAAAGGGGAAGCACTGGTAGACTCCGAGTCTAAGGAGTTGTATGAAAACTCTGCCCATGGCAGCAGGCTGGAACAGTCGTCTCGTTGGGCAGAGACGAAGTGGCGCAAATAACTGCCTAGGACCTGACTGACTCTCTCCACCTGACCGTTTGACTGTTGGTGATAGGCCGAGGAAAAATCCAGCTTCACCTGTAATCGGGAGCAGGGTGCGCACCAGAACCTCAAGATGAATTGGACCCTTCGGTCCGAGACAATATGCCAAGGAAGCCCACGCAAACGTAAGATGTGCTCAAAAAAAGAGTGGCGAGATGTGGAGCAGATGGTAAACCAGGCAACAGAACAAAATGCAGCATTTTTGAAAAGCAATTCATGACCACCCAAATTACAGTATTGCCAGAGGAAGGAGGTAGGTAGGTGATGAAGTCCATCGCCAAGTGAGACCGTGGAGAATTGGAAGTCGGCAAGGGTTGCAGCAAACCAGCCGGTCTGTGGCGAGGCGTCTTGTCACGGGCACAGGTGGTACCGGATTCCACAAACTCTTTAGTATTCTTGGCAAGATCTGACCACCAGTAGAAATGGGAGATTAGCTGACAGGATTTTTGTGCACTGGTGTGCCCAGCTACCAGAGAGCAATGATCCCATTTCAGAATTCTCCTCCGGAGAGCAGGGCACACATACGTCTTTCCCGGGGAACGTGTTGGAGGTCAACGGGGACACGATGTGCTGGGGAACAAGTTCCTCTCCGATTACATCTGAAGCATGGGAGAGGGCATCGGCCTTGATGTTTCTCTCAGCGGGACAGAAGTGAATCCGGAAGTTGAACCATGAGAATAAAAGTTACCACCTGGCTTGGCGTGTATTCAGGCGTTGAGCTGTCTGGAGGTACTGGAGATTCTCGTGGTCCATGTAAACATCAATTGGACAATGAGCTTCCTCCAGGAGGCGGCGCCATTCTTCCAATGTCAACTTGATGGCTAGCAATTCCCGATAGCATAATTTTTTCCCCCGCGGGGAAAGGTCTTAAAAAGAAACCACACATGAGGGTCTTGCCCTTGGGACCTTTTTGTGTGAGGGCCACCCCTGCTCCCACGGAAGAGGCAACTACCGCTAAAGAGAAAGGCTTCTCAGGGTCTGGAAGAGCAGGTATGACGAGAAGAAACCTTTTTAAAACCAAAGTCGCTTTTTTGGGCCGCCGGGGGGCCAAATCTCAGGTTTGGCTTCTTTTCATTTGGGTGCCACAATTGGTGCCTCCAGTGTAGAAAAATGGGGAATGAACTGCCAATAATAATTGGCAACTCCCAGAAAAAGTTGTATGGCCCGAAGGCCGACTGGTCGTGACCACTGTAAAATGGCAGACAACTTTGCGGGATCCATCTGCAGACACTTGTCAGAGATGATATACCCGAGAAATGGCAGACTGGTTTGGTGGAACAGGCATCTTTTCAGCTTCGCGGACAAGTGGTGCCGGTGACGACGTCTCAGCACCTGGCGCACCTGGATGCGATGGGTCTGTGGGTCTGGTGAGAAGCTCAGGATGTTGTCCAGGTGACACAGATGTAGAGGAGGTCCCTGAAAATGTCACTGACAAACTCCTGGAAGACCACCGGAGCGTTACACAGACCGAAGGGCATCACCAGGTATTCAAACGCCATTTCGGTTTGAAGGGGCCCTCTTTTATTCTCCCCCGCGAATCGATGAATTTATAAGCCCTCCACAAGTCCAGTTTGGAAAAATTCCCCATGGCGAAGGTTCAGGGGTGCTGTTTCAGCAGATGACACACGTGCAGGTTCCTCAAAAACGCTGCAGAATTCCGTTAGGAAATCCTGTAGGTTTTGCATTTCCCGGGTTGCTCCTTTTCCCCGAGAGGGGGGGCCCAAAACCAAGCCCTTTCCCGGGAAAGAAGGCTGACCACGAACGCCGCCTTAGACAGTCCTGTCGGGAACTGGTCATCTATCAGTTCCACATGCATGGAACACTGAGTAATGAAGCCCCTGCAGAGCACTATAGATCCGGTGGGGAAGTACTGGGAGTGTCTCAATTATATAGGGTCAGGGGCTGGCAATCAACCAATTACCGGCGCACTGGCCCTTTAAAGGGAACCTTTCACATAGATTATGCCCTCCTTGCTGAGGACAGCACAAGCTAGTGTCAGACCTGCTGTTCCCAGTGCTGTGTCCCTTATTCTGTAAGATGCAGCAGTTTTAGAACATTTACCCCTCAAATCTTATTCATGAGCAGGTGTAAGCCCCGCCCACCAACGGCTAGCCCTGCCCACTGACAGTTATTCACTTGTTTCTACCTATTCAAAGTAATAGGTTTGTCAGTTGAGGTGGGCGGGGCTAGCCTCCAATTGGCCGGGTTTGAAAAAAACTGACTCTTTGAAGGACTCTTCAAATGACTCATATGGCTGAAAACTGCAGATTTGAGCATTAAATACACGAAAACAACAGCATCTTACAGAATAAGGGGCACAGCGCTGGAAACAGCAAGTCTGACACTAGCTTTTTCTGCCCTCAGCAAGGGGGGCATAAACTACGTGACAGGTTCTCTTTAAATCACAGAGAGCCGGCGCGCGCGCCCTAGAGAGTGATTGCCCGTGCAACGACCAGCAGATGGACATGAGGAAGCAGGAACGCGGCAGCGTGAGTATTTACTAGAGGAACGAGTGCGCCCGCAGCCCAACATGCGGACCGCGCCGCCCCTTGCCCTCAGTGACGGGCAGGCAGTGGTAGTACGAGTGCGCCCACAGCCCGACATGTGGGCTGCGGGGCCACTCGTGACATCTGTCAGGAGTAATGGGACAACATTCCTACCAACTATTGTGAGAAGCTTATGGAAGGATATCCAAAATATTTGACCCAAGTCATACAGTTTAACCCTAGTATGCATGACGTTAGAAATCTACACCATCACATAACACGGGCCTTTTAAAATTGTTGCTTTCTAGGATGGATCAGAATATGGGTCCAGAAATAATTCTTTGATAGGAACATAACAAGATTTTTCACACCCTGCCAGAAGTCTTATATAAGCATAAAGTTCCTCTTTTGAGGTATTTTTCCATGTTTTTTTCCATAAGCAATGTGTCATCCTTCCCTTTGTCATAAAAAAACCACCCATTGAAAACCAGCAATTTATGTCATGGCTATGTTACTTGGAAAGGAGCAAAAAATAGAAAGGACAGCACTTTAAGAAGAAAAATGGTGTTCCTTTATTCCAGGGAACGGGTTTTAGCTCTGAACAGAGCCTTTTCAAGCAACAACATAAAGTGCAGCAGTGTTTATAAAGGAAGTGCCATAATACACACAATAAAGTGGTCATTTACATATTTAAGTCCCAAACTGTTATCCATAAGCGTGTTTATTTAAAAATGAAATTACCCACAAAAACATTATTCAATCTTTAAAGGATCTCACCACAATAAATAATTGTTATAAATGTGACATATAACGTGAATACAAACTGTTACATAGGTTAAGTGAAATAATAAGTTTGCAGTGCAATAAAATCGTATTACAATTACAGGTGCTTCTTAGAGTAATCCTCCTTTACTGGGGTATGATGATCCCATAGAATCAACTGCGCGGGCTCTGTAATCGTTAAACCGCGCTTTGCGCAAGGTAAATCCATCTGCGGGGTCGTGCCTCTCTTCAATGCGTCTTAGGTTGCTATGGCATTACAGCTGGACTGCTTGTTCATGCGTGACGTATAGAGTTTGCCATAGCGATGCAAGAAGCTTTCACCGGCGCACTGACTATCATAGCTTCAAAGGCAAGTGAAGCAATAGAACGTTGTTGTTATACTCAGGGTAAGTATAAAGAAGAAATCAATACTTACCCTGAGTATAACACGTTATGGATAACAGTTTGGACTTAAATATGTAAATGATCACTTTATTGTGTGTATTATGGCACTTCCTTTAAAACACTGCTGCACTTTTGGGTTGTTGCTTAAAAAGGCTCTGTTCAGAGCTGAAATGTTGGGGAATTTAAGGACACCATTTTTCTTCTTAAGTGCTGTCCTTTCTATTTTTGGTATTGTTTCAGGCTTCGTTCAGCCTGTGGGACGTGCACTCATCTAGCTTTTCAAATCCCAGTGCTGTTTCTACTTTCTTCTTTTGCGTTGGAAAGGAGCAGTCACTCCCCCTCCCAGAATCACATGGCCATGACATTATCACAGGTCTTTCTACACATAGGCATGATCACCACCCTCTCCAGCAACCCTGATTACAATAACACAGTAACTTGTGACACAAACTGATGAGACATATGATAAACATAATACGGGCCTAAGGCTATGTTCACATGGCGTAATTGCGGGGTGTACAGTACGCTCCGCAATTACGCCAGGTGTTTGGGAGTCGCGCTGATCTTGGCTACTTGTGGCGCGTAAGCACCGCAAATAAATGACATGTCAGTTATCTCCCAGGGCGTACAATACGATAGTATTGTACGCCCGGGGAGAGGAGGCGTAATCCGTAGTTTATGATCAGGGTTTGTGATTGGCTACCTGGATCTGGGAGCCTCAGAGGAGGCTCTGATTACCCATATAAGCTGTAGAGGAGCCTGAACTAGGGTAGTTTGATTAGGATGAAGTTCTCAGACACTATTAAAGTGTCTGGTTATATAACTGACAAAGTTTCCCTAGAGTTTGGCATTGGTGACGTTTTTGTTGTAGGGCATCACCTGTAGTGAGCAGTGGTGATATGTCAGGGCTGGGCAGCGCTCGGCTTGCAGGGAACAAGAGTTTGCAGCAGCTGATCAGCGACCCCACTCTAATAGACAGTCTGCTGGGAGCTGTGTGAGTGACAGAGGTCCAGCCACTCCTAACAGGGGGCGTGTCGCACCAGCCAATGGGAGGACCCGGAGGCCGCTCCAATCAGCTACAGGGGCGGTATCTGGGAGACACATTTAAACTCCCTGCTAGCTGAGTGCTGCGCCTGTGAAATTTTCTGGCTGCCTTGTGTTTCTTGTGATATTGTTTGTTATTGCTCATCCGTGTACCTGACCTCGGCTTGTTCTCCTGACCCCGGCTTGCCTTTTTTTTGTACCTCGCACCCGTTCGTGTTTACGTTTATCCCTCTGGTTCTGATTTGTGGCTTGGCGTTCCTGATTTGATATTGACCCGGCCTGTTTGACTTTTCTTCCTCCTGACGGCCCCCCGCACTCTAGCAGCGCAGGGACTGCCGCCCAGTTGCCGTCTGCCGCCTAGGGCAGCACGTCAAGTAGGTAGGGACAGTGGGCTGGGTTCCAGTCAGGGCTCACTATACCTCCCTTGACATTTTCACAGGCCCACAACAGTTACTGCTCTACCCTCACTATGAACCCCATGACAGCTCTGGTAGATCAGATGCAGGGGCTAACCCAGCTAGTCCAGGATCTGGCGCTGAGGGTAGAACAGCAGGAGTCTACCCCAAGTCAGAGTATCCCTGCACTACCTTCCCCTCATGTGGAGCCCCCTATCCAGTTGCCTGACAGGTTCTCAGGCAACAGGAAGGCCTTTGTGGCATTTAGAGAGGGATGTCGCCTGTATTTTAGGCTCCGCGCACGTACCTCGGGGAATGAGGAGCAAAGGGTAGGAATTGTTTTTAAA
>JAODAL010061555.1:0-20249 GCA_025379985.1 Phyllomedusa bahiana | reverse complement strand
TAATGAAAGGTTTGTCCAGAAACAGGTGGAATGAGCCAGGAGCTTAGAAGGTGTTTCCTTTGTAGTACAGATTCATACAGAGTTCATACTTCAAGGTCACGAATAATTGTGGAAACTTCACTCAGCAGTACGATTAAACGCGTTTTAGTCTTCATAATGGCAGGGTCTTACTAGCTTTTTACTATAAATAATCTTAGGCAATTTAAAAATAACTGCAATCGTTAATGCAATAGGATATAATGGAGCTACACACTTATCGTTTACTTAAATGACCCTTATACTTTTTCCATCCTATTCTGGTAAAAATATTTCTCATATTGTTATTGAGGTTTTTGTGACCCAATTCCTAAAAAAAAAGTCCATATTCTCAATCAACTAGTAATCTCTGAAAAGTTAATAGGTATATTAATTTTACTATTATTATTATTACTTACATGCAATCACATTTTTTACTGTAAAATATGCTGGAGTAGTGACGATTAATAAAGGATATTGGATTATACATATTGAAATGTCCACATTTGCTTGTGTTACACTCTGACCATAGATTCTTCTAAGGACTTAAGCAATAAGTTATAAACTGATATTTCTTTACCGAACTAAAACATTGTTATCTATTTTAAAAAATAAAATTTATTTAACAGCCTCTGCATATAAGTAACCTATGTAAAAAATGTGAAATAGTTATTCTTGGAGTATAACGAAATATCTAAGTGATTGTCTCAACACAATAAAACTTCTTCATATGGAATAGTAATGCATATGGATTTTAAAATTGAGGTGGGGGGGTTTGAGTGACCTGCTTGGAATCTCCTCTATTTCTCTTATACACCCAGTTTGCCCTTGTATCCCATGGTCAACTATTCTTTTACTGGCGGTATTGTTTTACTTCATATTCCCATGAAGTAGTTCTTTCCCATAAATTTCCCATCACAGTTTACCACATCTATGTAAGGGGTATTGGGGCGTTTTTAGAGGTCAGACTACATTAATTTTGTCTTATGATACGAACCCAGATATCTTTTGATTTTATTAGGTAACATGTAATTCACTATATCCCAGTACTATTAACACTGGAGTATAGCTGAGATAGAAACAAAATACAAAGCAATTCATACCAGTTGTAACGGTTTAAGTTTGTTTCTCTTTTATAAAAAAAATTGGTTAGCATATCCAAAAATATTTTAAAGAAATTAGTATAGGTGCACACTGGCATGTCAGCATAGTAATGCCCATCAGTGGATGGGCAATTATGGGTTTGCTCAAAATTGTATGCTAAGAACCTCAAATTTTCATGTATCTTAAAGCAGCTGAAATGCATTTTGAAAAAAAAAATCATATTTTCCCTTTGACTGCTTTTTGGGCATTTATAGAGTGCTGCTGATATTGTGTTGTGTTTCTTTTTTATAAACCATGGATCTTGAAAGCATAGATACTATAAAAAATTTGTTGTACTCTGGAAACTTGTCAAACATGCCAAAAGGACACTCTTGTAATAAATCTTCTCCCAGTCGAAGGCTACAGGTATATCAGAGTATCTGTGTATAATTTTTATTTACAATAGGATATGTCTGATGTAGATACCAAACAGAGCCTGACACACCAGAGTACCAGAGGTTAGTCTAAGCTCTGACATCATAAAGTACTACTAATATATTAGGGCCCAAAAGTCTAGCAGAAGACAACCTCATTTGGACCTGGCTTTAAAATTAACCATCACATATTCTATTAAGCCCTGCATTCACATATGCTAGTGGACAGACTTTAGGCCCAAGGAACTTCAATCTGACAGTAAAGGTGTCCATCATTTTCTGTAATGAACACATATTTACTATATCAAAGGAGTAGCCACAGTAAGAACTCCTAGTTTTCAACGTAACACAATGTGTTACGTTGCCCCCAACCATACATCCCTTGTTTATTATGCTTGAAGGGCTGCTAATATTGGATCTAGCCATGGTGTTGTATGCTAGGCTTATGTTTGCTTAGGATACCTATTTTTTGTATGTGATACTTATTGTAACTTAGCTAAATGTTATAAATTTGACAAGATTTTTTAAATGACTATTTATGCATTGCCCTGTACATTTTCCACTATATTATTGCTATCGCTCTTTTAGGAATTTGACTGTGAAGGATTGTTCCCTATGAACCATCAGGGTACTTTGCTTCTTCACGGTTTTTCTTAACTGGTTTTACATATGTATTTTTTGGCTCAAGTGTTTAAATAAAGATTATTGTTAAATACTATATTACGGTGTTCATCCTCCTACGCTTTTTTTTTTATATATTTCTATACTGCTTATCTGATTGCATATGGAAGGCACCCTAATTTAATTATGTAAGCGATGCCTGTTTTGCTTAAAAGTACAGTGGGAACTACTAAAATGCCTTAGAATTGTCAATAACTAAGGGCGACATGTATGAACGGGGCTGCGCCAGTTTTCTGGTGTACTTTTAAGTCAAAAAGAATGTATGAACAGGTGCACTCCAAACTTTGGCGCTATAAGTGACTTTGTAATGCACCACAGATTTGGGGGCATTCTGGTGGTGTGTCGCACCACATTCATAGAAGTAGACATAATTATGATTCTTTGTCGCCAAACCTAAGCGCAGAACGGCCAAACCAAGTTAAAGGTGGTCTGCCTAAGACAGACTTGTATTGTTAGCACTACAATTCTCCTGTATGTATTACCTGCAGAAGAACAGGTTCATACATGTTGGCACATTCTACACTGCCTTAAAGCTACTTAGAACTGGCCTGTCAGCGCCAGGATTCATACATGTCGTCCTAAGTTCATTCAGCTGCTTTTCTAACCACTATATTCAAGGTAAATTTAAGAAAATGGCAAAAAACTTATTCTCTCCAAAAATTGTACAATGGACCCAGAAATATTGTGTAACTGTTAGAGGCACGATTTAAAGTAAAAGTCAATCTACTATGAGTAAACTGTTATGATAACAAGAGATGGGTGGTGATCCTTTGGGTCAGCCAGGAGCCTTGGCTTAGAACCACACTGTGGAGCGAAGTCTGAACAGCCCTCTGACCTGCACCTTCTAACCCTTTGTACAAGGAATTGTACTTCGCTGCAGGGAACTCCCAGGTCACTACCCCCGACAACGTCGTCACACACAGTGACAGCTGACACATAGGCTTGGAACCGATGAAATAGCCAAAGATGTGGTCATTAAGGAGAGGCAAGGTTCTTTCATAAATGGGAAACAGGCCAAGGGTCAGGACAGGAAGCAGACAAGTGTATAGGTCAGGAGATGAGCTGAAGTCTGATTCTGAAAATTCACACACAAGAACTGTCAGGGCTAAGCTGTGCTCAGGCTGCAGGGATCTACAGGCTGCAGCAGCTGATGCACGATCCCACCCTGATACACATGCTGCTGACAACTCTGTGAGTGACAGGGGCCCAGCCACTCCTGACAGGGGGCGAGTTGCACCAGCCAATGGGAGGACCCGGAGGCCGCTCCAATCAGCTGCAGGGGCGGTATCCAGGAATCCCATTTAAACTCCCTGAAGGCTGAGTGCTGCGCCTGTGATATTCCTGGCTACCTCGTGTTACTTGTTCGGTTTATTGTGTTTTGCTTATCTGTGTACCTGACCTCGGCTTGTTCTCCTGACCCCGGCTTGTCTCCTGATTTTGTGCTTTGCTTCCGTTTGGCTTTTGAGCTCGGCTTGTTTACGTTTATTCCTCTGGTTCTGATTTGTGGCTTTTGCGTTCCTATTTGATATTGACCTGGACTGTCTGACTATTCTTGCTTCTGACGGCCCCAGCACTTTAGCAGCGCAGGGACTGTCGCCCAGTTGCCGTCTGCCGCCTAGGGCAGCACGTCAAGTAGGCAGGGACAGTGGGCTGGGTTCCAGTTAGGGCTCACTGCACCTCCCTTGACGTGACAAGAACACTAGCAAAAGATAAGGAAGAACACCAGACAACTGGCAAAGAATGAAGGAGGAGGATTGAAGGATTGATTCGTCTTGGGAAAGATGGGGGATGCGTGCTGATCCTTTAAGGCAGTGAGGAGGCCCAGGGAAAGACCTGAAGAAGGAGGAGAAAGATGAGCTGAAATGCTACCCAGAATGGCAGATAATTATATGATCCTACCTTACAGGGGGTGTTCCGGGGCCTATTCATGCTCATTAATTCATCTGGACATGAGTAAAAATGGAAGATAAAACTCATACTTATCTCCCGAACGTTCTTGTGACAGGTGCAGCCAATTACAGGCCAGAGAGGTCTCGTGCAGGTGGCGTTGTGGCCTGTGATTGGCTGTAGATGTCACGTGAATGATGAATGTTCTGTGTTTCAGCTGAGATGAACGTTATGGCAGCCGGGAGTGAAGGAGACCATCCAGGAGAAAAGTATGAGGTTTATCTTCTATTTTTACACATGCCCGATGGACGAATGAGCATGAATAGGTCCTGAACCCCCCCCTTTAAGCTGGCAGGACAAGTTGCAGCATGTCTTATTATATAATAAACATGGCAAAAGAAATGGCAGAATTGAGTAGATATATATTTCATGACTTAAGAAACGGATTATAATGACAGAGAATATTATTGTTATATAGAAAAATATCTAAGGAAATTACGAATCCACACATAAAATCAGGATCAAGGATTTTTCTCATTTAAAAGATCAACATGGCTACAATAACGTTTTCTTTGGATCAAAAAGAAAGATTAACATGGTGGAAATGTTTCTTATTTTCTTTGTAAGTTTGTAATTACAGTATATGGAAATGAGTAACTCCATTTTCTTCCCAAAAAATAAGGCTTGTCATGTTAAAGAACAACTGAAAACCAGCATCCTGGATGATATTTATGCAGTGTCTAAAGACCTGTGCTTCATCAAATTACCTGGCTCATCCACAATTAAATAATTCCTCTTTATGAATCTTATACAATAAAAGACAATGGGGTTCACAGTTATACAAATCCCTGTTTAATTTTTTCTTTCTATGTCTTACATTTCCACCTCCTATCAGATAAATTATTGTAACATTATCACAATAGAATTTTGGCTAGGAAAAAAGACAAATAAATACTTTTGAAAAAATTTCCTTTGATAGTTGTGCCTTGGCATAAACACAAAAAACATTTTGGCAATAGAATTCTGATTAACACAATTGTGAAATCATCTCATTTGATGCCTTAGGAAAAAAACACACACTATTGTAACATCATCACAATGGAATTTTGTCCAGCACTAAAGACTCAAATAGGGTCCTGTTCAGTTCAAAACTGGTTTGACCGGATTTGTGAATATATTTGGGATTGGGACATACTGAACCTGAATGTCATTTTATGCGCATATATTTGGACTGGGGACATCCGGGACCCTAAAACTATCCCTATTCCTAAACTGAGTTTTAGATTAGGTTTTTTTTTTTTACTGGCTTTTAATGGTCTATTAATTATTCCTGGATTCCAAAGGTCCCTCTCCATTCCCGGAGCACTCTAACTTTTGGTCCTGACTTCATCTTGTCACCCCTTAAAAACCAGTGAAAAACAAACAAACCTTAAGTTAGGGTTAAGTTCGGATTTTTAACAAGTTTAGCCAAAATTTGATCTGGGTTGCCTCACATTGAATCACTTGTATTTGGTCACATTTGACATTAGTCAGCATCTGAACCACAACACTACTATTGAGATGCAACATTCTGCCTACCAAAAAAAAAAACCCTCAATATCATCGCAATAGAATTTCATCTAAAAAACCACAGATCTCATCATCAGCCTACACTATTGAAGAATTATATAGAATATTGTAAACAATTTCAAAGTATTTTCAATAAATGTTCTTTGGACTTAATGATCCTCATCATTGAATTCCTACATAAATCCATCAAAGAAACTCCATCAAACCGATACTCTCAGTTGAAATACAACTTTCTAACACTTTTCCAACCAACAACTAGACTGTTAGGGGACCAAGGAACCTGAACATTGACAGACAGTGAGCCCTAGGCTAGGCCCCCTAAGACTGCCTCTGCCTACTTGCCAGTCTGACCCAACGTGGTAGGTGACAATTTGTCATACAATACAAAGACCAGACAGACAAACAAAATATAGAATGGTCAGGTGCAAAAGGTCAAAACCAGAGAGCAGCAATGGTACAAAGATGGCAGGCAAGAAAACAGAGGTCAAAAAAGGTGGGCCAAGAGCTAGGTAATCCAGGTAATAAATCCAACAAGAAATGCTAGCTCCAGTACAAAGACTATCCCCAACACTGGACAAGAGGAAATGTAGTCTTAATAAGGGATGTCAGAGTCCGGATCCAGGGTGGAGATTTGACCAGCCCTCTGACATACAGACCACAGAGAGCACACACACAGGCCAGAAAGGTGAGTGGTGAAGACAGCTGTCACTCACCTCTCAGGCAGTAGAAACTGCTGCCGTGCCCTAAGGCTAGCAAAGAACCGGACGGGTGTGGCTGAGCTATCAATTACACCCCAGACAGTTCAGAATAAGATCATGTTCAGACAGTGCCAAAACCTATAGCATACAGATACAATCATGGCCAAAAGTGCAATCTTTGCTGTACGTTATGGACAGAGGGCTGCGCTGTGGCCTGAACAGGCATGGCCATAACATTGACCTCTCCAAAAACCAAGACTGAATGAACACTTGCACAGCACTGTACAAATACAGAGAAAAGGAAAAAGGACAAATTTATAAGTGACACAGAAGACTACCTGAGCAATCATGTGTACAAATGGCAGGGTACATCCAATTACAATTACAGAAGTACATGACCAGGCACAGGATACTCCAGCTCCAGCCCCTACATCAACATCGGATCAACCTGCAGACACCAAGAATTTGTTTAAAAACATGACCACCAACAGCGACTTCAGCTTGACCAATCAGGAGGGCGCTACCCAAGGAGACAAGAAGAGGGTCCAGACACGCTCACTGGTAGGTCAGACAATGCAACTAAACACTTAGGGCGCCATGTATGAGCGGAGCGGCATCAGTATACTTTCAGCTTAAAAACTGTCACAGCCCTAACTGTCTCCCCAAAATTTTATGAGAAAGGCGCAATCCAAAAAAAGCCCCTTTTTTTTTGGCGGGCATTTGGGCGGCACTTTAAAAAATTCCCCAAATGTGGAGGAAATTCTGGGGGCGTGTCCCACAACAATCATATGATTTTTAACTTTTTTGGGACGGAAGAACGCCAAACTAGGCGCATTACTGCTGGAACAGCCAGCCCAAAGGGGTTAAAAGGGTTTTTACCTGAGCCTAAATTTCCCAAAATTTGGAAACCTAAAGGGCGTAAAAATGTATGACCCCCCAGTAAACAACCCCCTTCATCTTTGGCCATTCTACATTTGCTTTAAAAACTTTTTATAAAAGGCATGATACTAGTAAAATATTTTCCTGAAACCCAATGGGGGGGAAAAGGGCCCCCTAAACACGGGAAAGGCACAGAAAATTGGACAAAAGGGTTGGGCAGGAAATGTAGACGGGGTTTCCAACAGAAGTCAGGGGGGAAACCAATTTACTTCGGGCAGGGGTCCAGGGGTTGCAGGGTACACGGGCAAGGGGGAAAACAAACTGGAGAGCAAGTTCCAACAAAGGGGACTGCAAGCAGGAGCTCAAACCCCATACTTAATCCAATGAAAAACGGCTTGAGAATTTTAAACATGGGAAACCCCGGGTAGTAAGATGGCACCCATAAAAAGGACCCCCATCCACCTTTGAACCCAGGGAAGGGCCCCGGGGTTTTTAAAAAATCTAAAATGTTTCACTTTATTTTTAAAATAATTTTTTTGACATTTTTCAACCTACCCAAGTTTTCCCGAGATTTTTTTCTCGTGACACATTGTTTTTTTAAAGGGTTAAAATTTTACATTTTGGTCTAAAAACCCTTTGTATATTTGGAAAAATAAAAAAATATCATAAAAATTTTGCAAAAAAAAGGGGCAAATTTAAAAGTTAAAAAATTTCGGGCATGAAAGAAAGTTTATTATTCCACTCAAAAATAGTTTAAAAACTACCCAATCTACCATATGTCTAGCTGTGGGTTTTGGCAACATTTTTTTTTAAATGTTTTTTTTTTTTTTTTACCACTTTAAAGGGGGTTTTAGAAAAAATAGTATTAATTTTTTCCATTTTCAAAAAATTTTTCAAAAATTTTTTTTTTGGGACCACCCAAATTCGGGACTGGCTTTTTTGGGGCCTGTATTTTAATCCCCCAAAATAAATGACCCCCTCTAAAAACCCTACACCCCTTAAAGAATTTAAAAAATCATTTAAGAAGTTTGTTGACCCTTTTAGTATTTCACAAAAATTTAAAAAGGCAAGGGTGGGGGGGAAAAATTTTTAAAAATTTCATTTTTTTTGCAGTTTTCCCAAATTTTTTTTATCCATTATTCAAAAGAATAGGGAAAAATTTGATCAGGGAAAGGCAACTTAATTTTGATTTCCCAGATTCTCCCGGTTTCAAGAAATCCCATATGGGGGGCCCAAGGGGCCCCTATTTGGCCAACCCAAAAACCCCCCCCCGGGAATAGGAGGGGGGGCACCTACGGAATTTTGGGGTTCCCCATTTTCATTAAAAATTTTTAAACTAGGCGCCATTTCAGGTTTGTGACACCCAAAGGTTCCAAAATTTTAAATAAAAAACCCCTAAAAAACCCCATTTTGGGAAACTTTTGGGAAAAACTAAAACCCCCTTACGGAATATATCCAGGGGGGTTGCATTGAGAAACGCCCCCACAGGTTTTTTTTTTTCAAAAATTTTTTTTAAGCGATCTTTTTTTTTTCTCTGAAAAAAAAAAAAAAATTTTTTTTTCCCAAAATCTCCCAATTTTAGCTGAAAATTTTAAAATTTTTAAAAGGGAAACCTAGAAAAAAAGCCCCCAAATTTTTTTTACAAAATTTCTTCCAAGTTGGGCAATACCCTACATGTGGGTGTAAACTGCTTTTTGGGGGTGCTGGCAGGGATAAAGGGAAAAGGAGCGTTTATTTGGTTTCCCGGAACACAGATTTGGGGGCCCCATGTCGCATCTGCAAAGTCCCCAAAGAAATTAGAACGGGTTTGAAACCTTCCAAAGTTGCACCATTTTGGTTTAAAACCCCCCTCGGGGACTCATCAAAGTGTTTATTTTTGGCATTTTGGGGCGCACAGGTGTTCCCGTAGTTTTTTTTTACATTGGGCCAATGAAAAGGGGGGGAAAAAAACCATTTCCCGCCATTGTTTTTGGGGCTTCATTTTTTTTTTATTCCCCTTAGGGGATAAAGCCCGGGAAAACTTTACAAAGGGGGTAGGTACAAAAAACAATGATAAAAAATTTTAAATATAGTTTTTTTATGTTTTTTTAATTTTTACAAAATTTAGAAGCGAGTTTATAAAAAGTTTGTTTTTTATTTTGCCCCTATTCTGACGGGCCATAGTTTTTTTTAATTTTTTGTATCCCGAGCTAATTGGGCTCTTGTTTTTTTACGAGATAAAGTTGAGGGTTTTTATTAGTACCATTAGGGGGTTGCATGTGATCCCTTTGATCACTTTTATAAGGTTTTTGTGAGGCTTTTTTTGGACAAAATACAGCAATCCGGGTTAGTTTTTTTTAAATTTTTTTTTTTTTTACAGGGGGTCCCCTGGGGGGGGTAAAAAATGACAGCAAAGTTTTTACTTAGCGGGTTTGATAACGATTAAAAGCAATCCCAAAAATTTGTATATTTTTTTTTAAATTTTTTAAACTGTTTTTTTACCAAAAAATAAAAACACTTTTTTGGGGCATCCCATAGTCTGAGGGGCCATAACTTTTTTTTTTTTTTCCCTATTTTTTGGGGGCTTTAGGGGGAAATTTTTTTTTTGGGGGGATGAGTTGACTTTTTTTAAAGGGGTATCTTTTTTTGGGGGGGGAAAAGACTTTAAAAACACTTTTAAATCCTTTTTTTGGAAGGCAGGGTGAAGAAAATACTGAAATTTTTATTTTTTTTTTTTTTTAATGGTTCACCGGGGGCAGAAAACCGTAAACAATTTAAATTTTTACTCTGGGGGTGGAAAACGATTACCGGTGATCCCCAAATTTAAAAAAATTTTTTTTTTATTTGGGAACAAAATTTAAAAAAAAAAAAAAAGTTTTTTTGTGTACAACAATATTTATGCATCGCTATCTTCAAAGGGGCCATAACTTTTTAATTTATCCGTATACAGGGGCTGTGAAAAGGACTTTTTTTTTTGGGGGATAAACCCTAAATTTTTTAAATTGGCACCACTTTGATTTTGATTTTAGTTTTTTTTTGCTTTTTATCCCATTTTATGTGCGGGCGTGTTTAACAAAAATTGCAAATTTCTGTGATTTTTTTTTTGGGTTTTTTTTTTTTTAACGCGTTCCCCCGTAGGGTTTTTAAATTTAAACCCTGACATTTTTAAAAAGGGTGGGTTGTTTTTGCACGGGCGTTTCCCAAAAATATGGGTACTTTATTTATTTTTGATTTTTTTTGGGGGGCGTTTGGGGCGTTTTTAAAAGGGAAAAGGGCGGTGAAAGGGTTTTTTTATTTTATTTTTTTTTTATTTGGTTTTACTTTTTTTACACTTTTTTTTTTTTTTTACACACTTATTTCACTTTTTTCCCAGGGGGGAATTGCATAAACTTTAACCCAGTTTCGCTCATAAATAGGAGATCACACACTGTTTAATAGTTTGTTTGCTGGCCCTCCATCCAAACCCGTCATTCACGCTGCCCACCATGAAATTGTGGGAAACCCGTGACGCCCACCAGCAACCCCGGATGCGTAAATTCGTGCCCGGGGCTGTCGGGTAGGGGAACCGGGAAACGGCGCTCACCCCTTTCGGCCCCAGCCGAGGGTCGCCCCAAAAATGTCGGACATCAAAGGGGTTTAATCCCCCGGGGCCGGACTCACTCCAGCCGTGGGGGATGTGGCAGAGGGGCCAGGGTAATTATCGCGGGTTTCCCCCTCCCCCGGGCGTCTTTCCCCCTCCGTTGTGGGGGCGCGCAAGATCGCCATGACATACTCAAAACTTAAATTTTGGGGGAACCCCTACCCGACTTTTGATGTAGAGTCCCGTAAAAATGCGGAAAGGGGGGTTAAAGGCGATGTCCCGCTACAATAAATTGGTTTTAATTTAAAAAAAATTTTAAAAAAAAAAAGCAGCTTTCAATATATTTTCTTTTAAAAATGTCCCTCCCTATTTTGATTTAAACCCTGGTAAGAACATCGGGCTCCCTCAAATCACTATAGCGGGCCCGCCCTTTGTTGTTTTTTTAATCTCACGGGCTGCCAGTGTTGGTGACTCATCTTTTTTTCCCTTCAAAACGGGTTTTGGGGGGCACAGAGCCCCCCCCCCCGGCACAGAAATTAAACCCCCCTGTAGGGGGGGGGAGGGCTCTATTTTCCCAGTGTGAAAGCTGTGGGGGCCGGGAAATTAAACCCCTGTTTGGGGGCCTGCTCCCTCCTGCTCTTTAAAACAAATTGAAAGAGCAGAGGGGGGTTTATCGTATTTGTAGGGGATTTAAACACAAGAATTGTTTTTACTAAAATCATAATGTGTTCGGACTTAAACTATACTAATGGGAACAGATCGGGGGGGGCGGTTGTTCCCGGGGGAAAACCCCCCCTTGCTTTTTCTGTATTGGGTGACACATCGTGATTACAGTAAAACACTTCACAGCTGCCCTTTTCGGGTTCAGAGGTAGGACGGGGTTTTGTTTGTTTTTGTTTTTAAAAATTCTCCGTGGAGATTTGTATGCTAAAAGCAGGGGGTAAAAGGAACACTTCCCACCCCCCCCGGGCTCTGCTTTTTGGCCTACACAGCTTCACATCCCACCCCCAAAATTCATAATCACCCCCTCCCCCTGTCTCCTGACTCTGGTGGAGAAAAGCAGCAAGAGCTCGGGGCCCCCGCACAGTGCAGCTAAATCCAGCGGGTGAGCAGCAAAACCAAGGCAGGCACCACGGGGTTAACCTGGCGGGCAAACCGCCTCGCCCCCCCCCCCCCCCCTTTGCTGTAAAAGGAAGTTACTGGGGAGAGCTGTCGGGTTGGCTGAAGGAAGGGGGAAGGGGAGGAAAAGGGTGGCAGACAAAAAGGGGCATGCCCCGGGAATTCAAAAACCCCGGGGCCTGAACAAAAAACAAGGCATAGCAGAAAAATTCCCGACATTTGCCCCCCCTAACGGGCCGGGCCCCCTGATGAGGGTTTGTTTTTTGGTCTCCCGGAAATGTTTTTGGGTTTAAAATTTGGGTTTGATCATTCGAGGGGGCATTAATTTACTCGCAGGTTCCCAAGAATTTTTTTTCATTCCCCATAAAAAAATTCCCACTTAATGGGGTTTTGGGTGGCGGTTTCCTAAAAAACCAAAAGTAAAAATTTTTTGCTCTACAAAAAACTGTTTTTCCCCCACCAATTTTTCCCCCAACGGGCTTTGGGGGGAAGGGGGAACACGGCAGGTTTTAAAGGAAAGGAAAAACATGAAAAAACGGGGTGAGTTTCCTTCTTAGACCCGTGGGATTTGACCCCCAAACAGCTACTGGACTAATTAATCTGATGATCTTGTACGGCTGGGATAAACTTCTGTCCCAATTTTGGTGAAGGAAGCTTAAGTTTAAAATTTCTGTTGGAAAGCCATACCTTATCCCCCACTTTAAAAATTTGGGGACGGGGCCGGCTTACGATTTTTCTTACCCCCACCTTTTTGGTGATTTTTCTTGAGCCCTCTCTATTTTTCCTTTTTAATTCTAGATTTTGGGTGAATGGGAGAGTTCCTTTCCACAAAAGGGTGGAATATTGGAACAGCAGGGGAAATTTTTGGGAAAAAAGGGGGGTTTTTATGGGACCCCAAATTTACAAAGAAAGGAGTTTGTTTTGGTGGAGGCAAATTTTTGGGGTTATTGTTAACGGGAAATTCAAAGGGAACAGGAAACAAATAAACCCCCAAAACTCTTGTAATGACAAAAAATAGGGAAAGAAGGTACTGTTCTAAAATTTTGATTTTTCTTTTCAGCCTGTCAAATTTGATTGTGGGGGGGAAAAGGGGGTTTTATAGATTAAAAAATAAATTTTTAAGTGGGTGAACAAAAACTCCGCCAAAAATTTTTTGTAAACTGCAAATAATTTATTTTGAAAAAACTTTATCAGGAACCCATGAAGTTAAACACATTTTTAACTATGAGGTCCAAACCCCTGGCTTTGGGGAAGATAGACCATTTCAAAAATAAATTTGCAGACTTTGAGCCCCGTCAACAAATACTAAAATTTTTTTTTTTCTTTAGAGGTAGGTAATCTGGGGGATAAAAGTCCATGGAAAATAGAAACCCCAGGAACGATAGGGGACCGAAAAGGCTATAACAAACATATGGGTGAAGAACTTTTAGTCTTGGGATCTAGCACAAATGTCCATGACAATTTCCAAAACTTCCTTCCCCCCCCATATTTTTAAATTGGGGGCCCCCAAAAAATCAAAAAAAATTCCTGCTTTCCCCGGGCCAACAATCAAAGAATCAGGGTTTAAACCCTTTGAATTTTTTATCTTTTTTACTATTCCCGGGATATATCACTTCTGCCCCAAAGGGTCCACCCCCAAAAAACTTGTTCCCTTTAAGGCATTTAAAAGCACATCAGGTGGTCGATAAAAGCAAGAGGTCGGGGTTTTTAAAGGGGCCCCCTTATCTCTTTATTATTTGGGTTGATCCTTCAACAAAAAAATTTAGGAACAATAGTCTTTAAGGGAGAATATAAATGGAATCATTGGAGAAAATTCTTGATAGAGCAACCCCCCCTTGCCCCTTAAAAGGGATCTGGGCCCCGTAAAAAATTAAAAAATTGAATTTATTTTAGGAAAAGACTCCAACAAACTTGGGGGAGGAAATAGACACTTGGCAGATCTTCCAGATTACCCGTAACAATTAAAACAATTATTTTCTGTTTGGGGTTCCCCTTTTTGTTGTGTCTTTTTCCTTAAAAAACTGGGAATAAAAGGCTAACAGTTTTTCTATTCCCCCCATCATAAAATTTTTTTCAGCATGTGATAAAAGTTTGGGAAGAAAAAAGCAAAAGGATACAATAAACTCTTTTCTCCCCTTTCTCTGAACAAAAATGCCCCTAAAGGGCCCCGTCGAAGGGATCAACCCTTTCCCCAATGAAGGGGAAGTTTGGGGTCGGGATGGGAAATAATAACAGGGCTGTAAAGAACTTGGCCTATTTTGGGGAGAATGGATTCTTGGTTGGCCCCCCTTGGGGAAACCAATCAAAAAATTTTTCCCCCTTCCCTTAAGCAACTGGTTTTCAATAGGAAAAATTTTTTCTGAAAATTCTTAATGAACGGGCTAAAAAAATTGGCAAAGCCAAGAAACTTTGAACCTACCCTTTTGCTTCTGGGGGTAAGGCCAGTCTACTATTTCTTTAAAAAATTTTTAGAGGGCCATACGAAACCACCAGGTTTTAAAATTAAAAAAAACCAAGGAATTGGATCCCCGGTTTTGATGAAATCACATTTTTCAATCTTATTGTTTAAAATTGGATCCTCTTAAGAAAATTCCAGAAAAAGTTTTTTCATGGTTTTTTTTGGGTGTTCTTCCCATTGAGTTGGGGAAAAATCAAGGGTATCGTCCAAATAGATGACAAAAACGTTTCCCGAAGGTCTCTGAAGAAATCGTTTATGGAAAATATTGGGGAAAGGGGGCAGGGGCCCTTACAAAGGCCCAAAAGGGAAACATAATATTCAAAATGTCATTCCATTCATCCCCCAAAAACTTATTAGACCAATTATAGGTTTTTCGGGAGATCTAAATTTGGAAAAATCTTTTTCATGGGCGATTCTCTCCAGAAGCCAGGAATCAAAGGTAAGGGTTTAAAGTTTTTTTTATTTTAATTTTGGTAAGTTTTCTAAATCAATTACAAGGGCTTAAAGAGCCATCCTTTTAAAAAGGGGAACCGGGCACATAGGGTTAAACCCTTTCCCCCCTTCAGGGGCAGCAAAAGCTAGTGTCAGACCTGCTGTTTCCAAACGCTGGGCCCTTATTCTGTAAGATGAAGCATTTTTTTGGGCATTTTTCCCCCTCAAACCTTATTCAGAGTTTGTGTTACCCCCCGCCCCCCCAAAGGCTAACCCCCCCCCATTGAAAATTAATTTACCGTTTCTACCCCCATTCCCCCAAAAAAGGTTTTTAAACAGTTGAGGGTGGTGCGGGGGCTATGCCTCCGGTTGGTGGGTTTGAAAAAAAACGAAACATGAAGGGGCTCCTTTAAAAAGACTCTTTTGGGTGAAAACTGCAGATTTGAGCATTAAAATACACTACAACAGAAAACCCAAAGCATCTTACAGAAAAAGGGACACAGCCTGGGAAAAGCAGGTTCTGACACTAACCCCCTTAATTTTTCCTCAGCAAGGGGGGGCATAAAACTATTGACGGTTTCCCCTTTAAAAAAAAAATATGGGGAGCCCCCACCGGTTTAGGAAAATGGGGGGGAAAACCCCTTAGCCCAGATTAACTTCTACAGTATGGGATCCTTGAGGGGCTTTTAATTCA
Organism: Phyllomedusa bahiana; assembly: GCA_025379985.1. Lineage (NCBI taxonomy): Eukaryota > Metazoa > Chordata > Amphibia > Anura > Hylidae > Phyllomedusa > Phyllomedusa bahiana. The sequence goes on along the minus strand of JAODAL010061555.1, from coordinate 4,741 downwards.
GGACCCCCCAAAAGGGAAAAAGTTCCCAAAAGGGGAAAGGTTTCACCCGGTAGCAATTCTATGGGGCAGTCATCAGGGTTGGTTTTGGGGGGAGCTTGTCTGATTTTGTTTGTTTTGGGAAAGTTTCCCAAAATTTCCCTTTTAATTCCCGAGGTAGGTCTATTTTTCTATTAAACATTAGCTGGATCTTTGGAAGGGCCCTTTTTCAGAGTGAGCTGGTTGGGAGGAAAAATCCCCCCCGGGGGGGTTTTTCCCCTTTGGTTTCCCATTGATAAACCCCGGGGTTTTGTTCTTGCAAACCCCGGGAGACCCAAAATAAAGGAAAGTTTGGAAAAGAACCCCAAAAGAAATGACAGGGCTTCATGGGGATGGGATGTTCCCCTAATAATTTCAAGTGGTTCCGTCTCTTTTATCCCCGGCTCTGAGCTCAAAATGGGGAACCAACTTAGGGGCTCCATTAACCACGGGTTTGGGAAGGTTTTTTTTTTGAAAAATTTTTCCCTATGTTTTTTGGGCCCAAAAAACAATTTTCCCTGAAATTGCCACTTGGGCCCCAAAGGGGGGGCCCCCAACCGAGGGGGGATACCCATTAGAGTTAACCAGGAACTTAATGGGGAGGAAAGGGAATGGGGGAAGCTTTATTTTCTTTCTTAAATGAGGGGCCAACCGGGTGAAAATGGGAAAGGGTAACTGTTTTCTTAAATAATTTTGTTTTTTTGAAACCCTTGATTTTCCATCTAAAAAGTCAGGATCCATAATGGGTGGGCCCCCAATCTCTGGGAAAGGCCAGGGAAGTTTTTAAGGAAGGGGGTCAGACTTTTTCCCCAGTAAAAGCTAGACTTTTTCCCGGGGGCCTTGGGTCCCTTCTATTTAATGCTCTCCCCATCATACAAACGTGCTTTTTATAACTGAAATATCACCAATTTTCCTGGAAAAACTTTAAAACATTAGATCAAAAAATTCTCTGTGAAATTTCCCTAATTTGTAACCATGGGGTTGGAAATGAAAAAAACAGGTTTTATAAACCCTTTCTATCTAAATCTACACTCTCTGCACATGAAGTTAATTTCTGCATTGAATTTCTCATGGTAGTACTGACAGACAATTATTTCCTGTTTGCTAACCAATTAAACTTAAAGAAACATGAAACCGCTACAAGGTCCAACGTGGTAAAACCTCTTAAATTTTCCCAAAACATACAAAAGCAGTCCCCCTTTTTAACATAATTTAATCATCCACACTCCCATATTTCAATCAAAATGCATTGATTTTGGCGCAGATACTTTTATGATAAATTTAAGATTTTGGGGTGGAAAAAATGTAAAAAATCACCTCTCACATTTTTGACTACAAAAAAATTTTTTACAACCAGGTTTTTAAACCCCTTTTCCATGACCTTTTTTCGGGGTTCATTTTTTTATGTACAAGGAAACACAAAAAATGACACAAAGGGTTTCCCTTTTTACTAAAATTTATCACAAAAAAATTTTTTCCCGAAATTGAACCCCCTTTTACACGTCCCAAAAACTCACTTCCACCCTTCCTAATACCTGCTAAATTTTTTCCCTTAGTTGGGCCAAACCCGACTACCCGATTTTCTTTGACTTAAACCCGATTAAACCAAAAGGTTCCCCAATAGGGGGGAAAATCCCATGAAATTTAAATGGTCCACATTTGTACTATACCAACCCAACAAATTTGGCCCCACATTAACCCCACGGCTCTGCCCTTTTTCAAAACCTTTTCCAACTCCTTAAATTTGAAGAAAACACCAAAATTTAAAACCCGGTCACCCGGGGTGTACTCAAAAGCAGCTACTCGACCGAACCTGAGTTCGAGTCACCAGCACGGCTCTGCTACACATCCCCAAGGAATATCAGAGACTACCTTCATGGATGTCGATGTGGACCTGCCATCTACCCAAACCTCTCAAGGACATTCCTTTTAACAAAGAAAAAGGGACTTTTTTTCCGGGCCCCTTTAATGTGGGTTATTTTTGGTTTTCCCTGTTATCAAAGGGAAAAACTAAAACAAAAATCCCTCGGACTGGGAAACCCTTCCGTTAATAGTTTACTTCATTTTTACACCACTTTATCACCTTTTAAATGCCTGTGTGGCCCTTTTTAATTTTTATTTTATAAAAATATCAAAAAAAAATATAATTTTAATTTTCCCAAAAAAGAAAAGAGAGAGAAAAACAACCAAACAACCCCAAAAAGAAAAAGGGCTGGGATTTACGGGCAATTTAAACGACAATCAGGGTGGGCCCAAAAAGGGGCTGGGTTCCAATTCCCACTTCACTTTATGTGGGTGGCCCTCAAACCCAAAATTTCTCAGTTTTGAATCCAGATTATGGAACATGGCGGCATTCATATCGCTCTTCTTTAAGGGAAAAAACAAGGCTCCTTTTGATCCACAGATTGGGGGGAAACCTGAAAAGCTTGGTGATTTCATTAGAAAGTGGCAATTACTTAAAACATGGTTTTTTTAAAATTATTTTTTTTAAAATGGGACTTTTTTTGTTTTTTTTATTCTCCCTTAATCCATTGGGCCCTTTTTTCTCCCCAAGACATGCCCCTCATCATCTTTTACTTGGGGAAGTGGATCGGTGAGAGTGCTTCCCCTCTGTGCTCATTATGACATTTTTGTACTAAAAATTTTAAATTTTTAAAGTCCCCTTTTAAAACCATTTTACTTATTTCCTTTTGGGATAAATTTCCCCTATAACACATTTTAATTCAATTTTCTTTTTTATTTTTCATTATTTTCCCTCTATTATGTTTTCTCCATTTCCTGTTACCATTCTATTTTTTCCTTGCTTTCACCATTTTCCAGTTCATAATACTTGTTATGTATATCATTATTCCTCCAGGGGAATGAGTGTGATTATTTTTCTCTTTGTGCTCATCATGAATTTGTTGTACTAGAATTATATTTATAAGTCCATTTTACTATTTTACCTCTTTTCTCTTTTGCATATGTATTTCTATATTACCCTTTTATGCATTCATTTCATCTTTATTATTTTTCATTATTTACACTTCACACATTTGTCCTGTCACCATTCTTGTGTCCATTGCATTATATCAGACTCCAGGGGCGTCGCTAAGCAGATTCATTCGGGGCACGAGCCCCGAATGAATCTGCCTGTGCCCCGAGTCTCGGCGGCTCCAGGCCGCTGCGGTGGGCCTGGAGCGCACCTCAGTGCGGGCGGGCGCCCCCCGATCTCTCTGATGTACGGCCTTTTCCCCCCATCGGCCGCGCAGTCAGAGCCCGGGGAGGAGGCAGGACGGATCATTCCCGTCCTGTCTGCTCCCCAGTATGTATCAGCGCTTGCTGAGCGCTGTACATACACGTGGGCGTCACAGGGGAGTGACGCGCCACATTCATCACCCCCCTGTGACGCTGGGATCCTCTGAGCCGGCAGCTCTGCCGGCCGAGGAGGTCCCGTGCCCCGCGAGACGGCGTAAGCAGCGGGGATGACATCACGCTCTTACACCGCTCTCAAGCTGCAGGACCAGGACCGCGGGCCGGGCTCATTAGGTAAGTAGTTTTTTTTTTATTTTATTAGCTACAGGGTGCATGTGGGGCTACAGGGCGGGCATGTGTGGCTACAGGGGGGGGCATGTAAGGCTACAGGGGGCATATGGCTACAGGGGGGGGCATGTGGGGCTACAGGGGGCATATGGCTACAGGGGGGGGGCATGTGTGGCTACAAGGGGGGCATATGGCTACGGGGGGGGGCATGTGTGATACAAGGGGGGGGCATGTGGGGCTACAGGGGCATATTCCAAAGGGGGGGGCATGTGGGGCTACAGGGGCATAGGCTACGGGGGGGGGGGGCATGTGTGGCTACAGGGGGCATATGGCTACAGGGGGCATGTGTGGCTACAGGGGGGGCATATGGCTACAGGGGGTGCATGTGGGGCTACAGGGGTCATATGGCTACAGGGGGGGGCATGTGTGGCTACAGGGGAGGCATGTGTGGCTACAGGGGAGGCATGTCACTGGCTACAGGGGGCATATGGCTACAGGGGGGGGGCATGTGGGGCTACAGGGGGCATGTGGGGCTACAGGGGGCATATGGCTACAGGGGGCATGTGTGGCTACAAGGGGGGGCATATGGCTACAGGGGGGCATTGTTGGCTCCAAGGGGGGCATGTGGGGCTACAGGGGGCATATGGCTACGGGGGGGGCATGTGGGGCTACAAGGGGGCATATGGCTACAAGGAGGGGCATGTGTGGCTACAAGGGGGGGCATATGGCTACGGGGGGGGCATGTGGGGCTACAGGGGGCATATGGCTACGGGGGGCATGTAGGGGGGGGCATGTGTGGCTACAAGAGGGGGCATATGGCTACAGGGGGCAATTTGTGGCTACAAGGGGGTGCATATGGCTACAGGGGGCATGTCACTGGCTACAGGGGGCATATTATGTGGCTATGGGGGCAGTAACGTGGCTACAGGGGGCTAATCACCTGACTACAAGGAGCATATTACTGGTTTAAAGGGGGCAGTAACCTGGCTAGAGGGGCTAATAACTGGGCTAGAGGGGGCTACAACCTGGCTACAGTGGGCTACTACCGGGCTATAGGGGCAAATATTTACCTACAAGGGGGTAATTATTACCATTTGGGGCACTATAGAGGGGGATTTTGTTTTAGAGATGGGAAAAATTGTAGAGAAACGCTGATAAAATGAGGAGTCTAAGATGTTGTTTTGTAAATTTTTCAGGGCCCCCT
>JAODAL010061554.1:0-20249 GCA_025379985.1 Phyllomedusa bahiana | reverse complement strand
TACTAATTATATACAGATCAGGGGGCTGTGATCGCTTCATGCTCTGCTGTATTAGTGACACACCCGATTATAGTAACTCACTTCAACAGTGCCCTGTGTCTGTTCTGGCAGGGTTTGTTGTTGTGGAGATGTGGAGATTTGTATGCTAAGCAGGGGGTATAGGAAAAAACTTTCATCCCCTGCTCTGCTTTTTAGCATACACAGCTTCACAGACCTCTGGCTCCACACTCATAGATCGGGCCTCTCTCTATGTCTCCGTGGAGTAACATACACCCTGATCCAGGAGCCTGCAAACAGACCTAGGCAGGCACACACAGGGTTAAACTCTGGCAGCAAACCCCTGCCCCCCCCCCCTCCTGCTGTATAAAAGTTATGGGAGAGCTGTCTGTGTGCTGAGGGGAGGGGGGGAAGGAGGGAGGAGAAGAGGAGACAAGAAGCAAGCCCCTAAAATAACTGCCAGGCGAGAGAGGCTAAAGCTTGTAATAGGAAAAACCCTTTAAGCCGAACGCCTGAAAAGTACTTAGTGACCAACACACCTTTTCAGTTTTTGCCTCCTTGTGTTTGAACAGTCTTAACTTTTTTTATTTTTTCAATGACACAGTTGTATAAGGCTTTAGTTTATGCAGGAGAAGTTGTACTTTCTGGGGAATATTTAAAATTCACTTATAAATTACTGCAGAATTTTTTTTCACTATTTTTGTTTTTTATAATTTTTTTTACACCATTCACATTTCACAGTTAATAACTTGTTATATTAATTCTACAGGTTATTGCGGTCGTGTGGATACCTAATGTGTAGGGTTTTTTTGTGTAATATATGCACGACTTTTTTATTACATTTTTTTATTTTATTATTTATTTAATTTTTTCTATGCTTTTGCGTTTTTTAACCTTTTTTTAAATCCTTTGAAGGGATAATTGTTTTACGTTTTCTTTTACACTTTGTAATACATTAGGATATTCATATCTGCTAATACATTATAACCTGTGTTAGTTTGACAAAGGCAGTAATCAGGGCAGCCCACAGTGTGCCCTGATCACTGGCTTGTTACACAGACAGCCCTGGGGCTACTCTAGGTTCCCAAGGCTGACTGTGCAGCCGTTCCCCGTGCTCTGTCGGATCACCATAACCTGATAACCTAACAGAGCAGGGGAAAGCCCTTTGATTATGCAGTTTTTTTTGTTTTAACTTGTGTATGCAATCCCTCTAGGGTACTTGACTCTTGGGAAGGGGGGTTCGGTGGGCAATTGCTTGTACACTGTTCTGCATTATACACATAGAAAGACGGCACTCCTTTCATATTCTGTGTATGGCAAGAAGTAATAGGAGCAGTAACATGGCAGCTACAGAAACTTTGGGCAGTGCTGTTCCTCATTCATTCAGACGCTGTGATGAACAGCAGACACCCTCCACATACAAAGCAGGCTTAGCGAACCTGCTACTCCCTTAGTGTCGCCATTATGTACTAAAATGTCATGGTGCACTAAGGGGTTAAAATAGCCACTAAGCTTTCAACAAATTTAATAATAAAAGTGTGTTTAAGGGGGGGGGGTGGCTTGGCGCTGAAGAAGATGGCCGCATGAACGGGTCTCTCTGAGGAACCCCAGCATTTAAAAAGGGGGGCTGCAGCCAGCGGAACCTGGCATTAGTGGAGCGGACCGACCCAGCTACACCCAGGACTCACCCGGTCACTGTTGTGGAGCAGAACGGAGTCGTCGCGGCTGCCGGCGGACCGACTTGCGAGGCGCGCGGATTTCCCGGGCTTTTCCGGCCCTGTTGCAGAGACTGCCACATTGAAGATCCCTGTGCAGAGGGGACGGAGGATCCGGTCTGCTCTCCGGGGCGCCTCTGAAGACAAAGGCGACTCACAGGTACCGGGCGACCCACAGCTGACATTGGGCAGGCCGGAGTGACAGGGGCCTTGCACCGGGAGATGCTGCGCTGCTGGGCGCAACTGCCGGAGCAGAGTCTGGAGGAACAGGGAAAGCACCATATAACGCATCCCTGAGAGACAGTACAGCCTGGGGGGAAAAACATAGGTGGATCTCCCTGCGCACTAAAGTGGGATCCATATAAGCTGGGACATTCTCAATATAACCCTGAAGGGCCCAGGTAGCAGCCATTATCAGCAACTCTAAGGCCGCAGCGGCCATTTTGTGTTTCTCATCAGCCCTACCCTGCATAGTGCTAATCTGTCTAAAGCACGGGAACAGACCAAACGCAAAAAGCGCTGATCCTGATAAGGACCCAGTGACAAACAGAGCATTAGAGGTATTTGAGGGCCGTTTAAAAGCATTTAAAAAAACCCAAAAACCCCTAAACCACAAACCTCCCAGAGATCGCTGGGGGGAACTGCTGTATCTCTGACCTCCCTCTCGCCACCATCTTTAGGCCAGCACTCTACTGACACCTTACCAGGACTGTCGTCCCAAATATTTATAACTACAACAGAGAGCAAAGATCAAGAGAGTGATATTCCAACTAAGCAACCTCTACAAGCTAATATAACACAGGACTCTTATTCTATATCCGCCTCTGACCCTCCTATGTCATCTAAACAACATAGAACCCCGAGACGCGGGAAAAAATCCTTAGGAAAGAAACTAGGTTCTTGGTGCGACCCGGTAGAAGGGACCATGGGATCCCCATTGCTGGCGGCGAAATCTCCTGACTGTCATTGGACTTCTTCCTCTGAATCTATACTGGGAGCTCCAGATGTAGCACCGAGCTCGTCACCTCAGGCTCCTGAATGGAAAACCTACATGGACAAATACTTCAAACTCCTAGTGTCTGAGCCAAGGAAACATGCAGAACAGAGATTGCTGCAGTTCGGTCAGACCTCAAGGTCATAGCAGATAGGGTCGACGATCTGGAGGGGGCTCACGACGAGACTCGAAGCTACGTACAAGAGTTGCAAGAGCAAATGTCATCACAAACTCTAATACTCAAAGACACAGCTAAGCATCTAGAAGATCTTGATAATAGAGGACGCCGCAATAACATCAGGGTGCGGGGTGTCCCTGAAGGCCAAGGGAGCTGAAGATATACGAGCTGTCCTTCACACTATCTTTAACTCCCTCCTAGGTGAACCACCTTCCCACACTATAAAATTGGAGAGAGCCCACCGAGCTTTAAAACCAAAATCACTCGCTAACCATCCCAAGGGGACATAAATGTTGCTTACAGGACTTCGAACTAAAAGAACGCATCATGCGTAAAGCCAGATCCTGGAACACAAGTGAATACGAAGGGTCCCAGATTCAACTATACCCAGACCTATCCTGGATGACTCTAAACAAAAGAAGATGTCTGAAGCCACTATTAGAGACTCTTAAGCGTCATTCCATACCCTATAGATGGGGCTTCCCCTTTATGCTTACTGCCAGCAAGGAGGGTAAAACTGCAATGCTGAGATCTCACGCTGACCTTCGTAACTTCTGCAAACTACTGGCGATTGCTTTGCCTGAACTCCCAGACTGGGAACTGAAAATGCCACCACCGGCTCCTATGGCGGAATGGCACCCTGTCACAGGGGGTCGACGATGAGCCTCCAGAGATCAAAAAGGACACCCCACTGGGTGACGAGTTCCCCGAGAACTTAAGTATTTGTTAAATATGTTTAATCATATGCTTACTCATAATTTTTTCCCTTTCAGCAGGATTGGAGGATACGCTAGTTGGGCTATGCCACCTAATCCTTCACGTACGTCCTACTTATTAAGAGTCCAGGTTCCACAAAGAATTTATTTCCATAATGCTAAATTTGCAGCTTCTACATAGCTTGGGGTCTGGGGGGGGGGGGGGGGTGGTGGGGGGAGGGTTGGGGCCCGTTTAGGCTGGGGCCGTTCTCTGTCTGCGACCATGCTCCGCGGCTCCGCAACCTAGAAGGGGGTTCGGACGGGTCATCTTGACACGCCTTTCACTCTTCGCCTCTTAAGGGTAATTTAGCTAAACAAGTCTTGGATATCCCTTTTACAGACTAGAGACTGAAAGCCCTATTGCTAATCTTCACTAATATTTTTTTTGGGAGAGGTTACTTTATGTTCAACGCTTTATTACCTTACACCATAGGGATTTTCTCCATCTGGTTTATACCCTACGATGTACACTCGGGTTATTTTTTATTGATTTTTACTCGATTTTCTTTTTTCTTTTCTTAAGTCAATAAAATTTGTTAGTATGTGTTATACATAGTGATGTTGGTCTCGTTCCTTAAACATTCCTCATGTGTCCTATCGTTGCGTTGAGTTGGTATGTGCGGGGGAAGTATTAAGAGTCCAGTGATCTTGCTTGGAAATCTTTATATGATGGCTCTTAATTTTTATTGTCCATATGTCAAGGGTCTTAAATCCCCTATAAAGAGAACGGTTAATGATGTCAGAGTTAAAGTAATCGGAGGGGGCATTGTCCCTTCTCCAAGAGACACACTTTGATGGGAAGGGACTTCTACTTTGTTATAAAAATGTATCCAACAGCCTTCACGACATCACCACAAAATGAGAAGAAAAGCGGGTGTGTAGCAATCTTTACTTTCCAAAAATTGTCCACTTTCAGGTACAACAGTCTGTCACAGTGACAGTGACAGGTTTTTATTATTTTATTATGGCACATAATCTTGGCGGCTCCATTCACGATTTGTAATGTGTAGAACCTAACCTCTCCCAAAATCCTTTTTTTAAACTAAACTTTTTCTTAAAGTGACAAAGTCCAAATCATCACTTTGATAATTGGAGGGGTTTTTAATGCGGCCTTATCTTGAGTCAGCTGATTAGACTACACTTATATGAACCCCCTGCTCCCATATCAGGCTCGATTGTACGGGAATTTAGAAAAAACTACTTAGAAAGTTTGCGCTATTTGACCTATGGAGAATCGACCAACCCGACGGGAACGCACATTTACTTTCTTTTAACCTCCCCACAATCCCATTCACGGATGATTATTTCCTTGGAAACGTCCGGCTTTGAGACGTATGGCCTAGATGGAGATTGACCATTAGTGGTTCTGACCATTTGCCAATAACTCTTTCCTTAAACCACACACTTACCACCCATCCGTAATTGCCCACTGGCGCCTGAATAAAAGCCTTGTTAAAAAAACCCTGGGAACAAGGAGCAATTAAGACAAACATCTACTAGAGTATTTTTATAATAAGGAAGGCACCAGTTTCTTCCACGGTTACCTTCTGGGAAGACCATAAGGCAGTGTTGCGGGGATGGTGTATAGACATAGGATCAGGCATCAAAAGGGATTCTAATTGAGGAAGAAAAAATTACAATCCACAGTAATGGTGCTGAAGTCCTCCTTGGCTACACAGCCCTACTAGGTCACTAGATAGAAAAAATAGTAAACATTAGAGCTCAGCTCGGTGTTTCGCAATGGAAAAGTTGAGAAATTATTACTGTAATCTATAAATAATATTTATGAGCGGGGAAATAGGCTCACTCTCTGCTAGCCAAACAAATGCGATGCGATCATGTGAGCCGCGCTTCATTGCAAGCTTTAAAAGACAACAACCGGACATACTACCTTGGACCCGATTAAAATGACAATGTTCCACAAATATTTTTCAGATTTGTAGCTAACTACCTGATCACTGACGAAAGAAAGCAGAAAGGGGATGCAGGCCCTGCAACAATTTGTTCTCATCATTAACCTAACCAACACTTATCAGATGCTGGTAGATTCCCTCAAACTTCTAGATACATCTGAGGTGTTGAAATTGTTTCTTAAATCATTACCCACGAAAGTCACCCGGACAGACGGCTTGAAATATCTCTACTATAAATTTTTAATCACCAATTGAGTAGTTTACAAGTACCAAATGTTATAATGCCATCCTAGAGGGAACAGAGGTTGACAGCGCTCCTTCCTACACTCATATGATCACTCTATACAAAGCCCAATAAAGGACACTATGGTGCGATTTCCACAATTTTACCGGACCATTGCACTTCTTTAACTCCGATATTAAAATATTCACCAAATTATTGCAAATAGATTAGTAAGTCTGGTTGCCCAACTAGTGCATAAGGAATTCAAGTTGGGTTCGTTTTGCTTTCGACAGGGAGGTGATAACACCGGAATTGTTATTATTGATTGGATGCGTTCATTAATATGGACAAACCTGCCTTACTATCTATGTTTGGATGCCGATTGGCGTTTGACCGCATCAATTGGTCTTCTGATGGCGGTGATTGCAGAGTTATGGAATAAGAGGCCCCTTTCTTCAGGCGCTTGTACGCTCTGTACGTCCCATACCCACAGCTGCAATTAATTTGCCATTTAGCTTCGTTCCCTCTAATTACATTTAAACGGACATCGCCAGGGCATGGCCCATTATCTCCCCTTTTGTTTGTTTTATGTGTTGAACCCCTAGCGGCGGCAATAATCCTAAATCCGAACAGTAACGGAATTACTGTAAAGGACAGGGAATTTAAATTATCATTATTCGCTGACGACATTTTTGTTATCCCTAACCTCCCCACACATACTCCCACCAGAACTTGCAACAATCTTCATAAATTTTACCACCTCTCTGGATATAAGATCAATAACTCTAAAACAGAGGCCTTGCCTCTTAATATGGTGGAGGAGGACTTCATGTCCTTGAAAGCTAATTATCGCTATAATTGGAAAACTAATTTCCCTAAGGTACTTGGGATCACTTAACATCACTTCTCTTACTCGACCCTGTTGATAGCAATTCCCAGCAGTTTATAACTTGAAATCAGATCTCTTTTGAAATAATGGATGACTATGCCACTGTCTATGTTGGGCAGAATTATCTGCGATTAAGATGACGTTGTTACCCAAAATTTATACCTGTTCGAGACCTGCCAAATCCCACAGTTCCCACTGAAAGACTAAAAGCAATTCAAACATCCCTACTTCAATTTGTATGGTCTAACAAAAAGGCACAGGATAGGAGACGAAACCATGGGGATGCTGGGAAAGAGGGAGGGGGGGGACTCGCAGTGCCGGTTCATAGTTAAAATTACTATGGGCTGCCAGCTCCGCAGAATTTCCAGCATGGTCTTCATGCTAGCGACATCAAGATGGGCTGAAGTAGAGAAGTTGTGGCTAGCACGACAATTCCGTATCTCTGCATCTGGGCTACATCTCAATAGGGCAACTTGGACTCCCCACAGCTGGTCCGGATGCAACTGACTTGGACGATATGGAAGAGATGCGCCAAAAATTTGGCTCACGCTCACCCCCAGTCTGCTATGACTTCCTTTTTATTTAATACCACTGTTGCCGGGATAGCATGGGGAGTCAGACTATGGATGGCAGTGTTTGAAATCAGCCTGTTTAGGTTTGCAGATATTGTAGACCATAGGGACTAGAAGATTTTACCTTTTGATAAGATCAAAACAGTCTTTTAGATACCAGAAAATTGTCGCTATTCACAATGCAGATCTCTCAGTACTTGAAAACAATGCTGAAATCATCTAAGCCTCTTCCCTTAACAATCAAGGTTTTGAATTATTATGTAAAACGTTCACCTCAACCAAAGGTCTGATTTCAGAGGATATACTCTATATTGCAGAATACCACATCCCGAGGGACCTATTATACACCCATATATGTCCAGGTGGCTGTTATTTAGGCTGACAGATCACTGAGATGGTATCGGCCAATTATGGAAGAGGGCAGCTCAGACATATCATGTAGCGTTTTTTACCAGAGAGAAACAATATAAAAATACCTAATGCTGTGGTACCACACCCCAATCGTTGTTACATAACTTATCGAACATTTTCCGGTTCTGTGTTGGAGTTGCCTGCACAGGGGGAACTATTTATTCTATATTCTGGAATGTCCCGTCATTCAAAATCTATGGCACACAGACGATCCACAAGTTTATTTAGACTTGACGGGTCTACAGATTCACTGGACCGGCTTTTTTGTATACTAAATTTATTCCCAGAGTATGTGAAGAAATCAACATTGGAATGATTTTAAATGTCCTTGACGGCGACCAAATGCTTAGATGTTCTTTATGGAAACGCACAGATCCCCCGAGCATTTCCACGATGTATATCATAGACTTAAATTCATAAGGGGAATGGAGTACTTGACTGCATTAATTAACAACACTGTGGATAACTTTGATGCTGTTTGGTTGCCATGGGACACATTCGTGGCTGTCAATGATGTATAAACAAAGACCTGTTGACTGATTTTCGGATAAGGCCGTGTTCACACGGCTTATTCCCGACGGATTTGTGAGCGCAATCGGCTCACAAATCCGCCGGTGGAATAAGGGCGGAACGGAGTAGGGCCGGAGCGCGGGCCGTTGGGGGAGGCGCTCTCGGCCCCATGGACATTGCATTATCTACGGCGCGTATTGCCTGGATAATGTGAATGTCACTTTTCTCCCACGCGGCGGCATTCGCCGAGTCGGAGTGGGAGGAGCGTTGAATCCATAGGTCTCTATGAGAGCAGTGGTTTTTCGTAATGACAGGGGCGGTTTGGCACCGTACTGCGCGCAAATCGCCGCAGTAGGGCGCCAACCCGCTGCAAAATACCGGTGTAAACGGGGCCTAAAGGGTTCCCTAGTTCTTATTTATAAGATATATTTCTTTTGCCTTCCCTCCACCTTTTGTGTCGTGTCTTCTGTGTTGTGTCTTGTGTTATATCATACTTGAGAATTACTCATCATCTTCTCATTATGAAAAGATTTATATGTATAGCAGCTGGGGGGAAAAAAAAAAAAAAAGGGGGCCTAGCGGAAACATCATAGGAGGCCAACGGCTGAATTTTATTGAATCATTGACTTATTGTATCCAAACCACAGCTGTATAATGCTTTGTTTCTCATGTTTGATATTACCTAAGTCTATTGTTTTAAATGATTATACTGATATATCTGTATTTTTGAAAAATTTGTTCAATTTGAATAAAAACACAGTTAAAGAAAAAAAAAAGTGTGTTTAAGAAACATTGTAATATATCTGCCTCTTTCTCCACTTATCCAACTTCTTTCCTTCTCTCGCCGCCTCATTCATTATAAGAAACTTTTCAAGATGGATCATTCCACTAGTGGTTAGCAGGTTACAGTGGTCCATAGAAGACTTTGAAGAGTGAAAAAGAGGAAGAGGGCGCCGCAATGTGAGACAAAAATAGAGATAGACACTTCGAGACCCTGTTCTAGTAAAGGTTATATCTCTCTCCAGTGCTTGGTTCACAGCTTACACTGCTCAGTTCTGTTCTATAATTTCCTCCAAGCTGCTTTGGGGTGGCGTAGAGATGTGGGGGAAACAGGATTGTTTGGTGCGGGTATGGGAAAATCATAGAGCCAGTCTAAAATGAAAAATATGGACCCTCGAGGTGAGAGTTGTAAAATGAATATACAAGTTCTTGTTATGGTAGGCTTACCACAACTGCATGCTTGAGATATGGATCCTCTGGAGAACCGCAAGCGGTGGTATAAGCCATGCCAGGGAGTGGAGTCTAAGTAGGGCCATAGCCCACCGCAAGGCAGGTTGGGCTTGCTGTGGCGGAACACTACCAGGTTGCTGCCCCTGACATGACCTGCTTGCGGTGGCAGCGCGGGTGCAGTGTGGTACAAAATTTTGAAGCAGGCTCGTAGTCGGAGACAGGCAGGAAGGTCAGGACAGCTGGCAAAGGTTCGTGGTCGAGGGCCGGAGACAACAGATACGGTACATGGAATAAAAAAAAACAGACTTAAAGGGGTTTTCTCATCACTGGCTTTCACAGACTTGAAAAAGTTTTCCCTTTTACGCTTTAAAAAAAAGGGTTGTTTATCCCAGTTGGCATGTCTTTCCTCACTGAAGAGTGATGACATCATCATTCTGTGTGAGCAGTGTAAGGGAGAGGATGTCACAGCTCTGCAGACCTGCTATGTTTCTCATGTCTTCAGGGCTGTCAGCTTCCTCCCAGGCTGCACAAGCTCCTTGTAAGCAGAACACCTGCATTGTTGTAAGCAGTTATACATACAGTCTGTACTGATGAAACAAATGTGAAGAATGCACTCTACTTCCCCCTCTGTTATCAGATAGGAGGTAGAGCAGAGTGTATAAGGATGTGTTATATGGGTGATGGGAACGGTCTGTATAAGGGTATAAGGCTGTGTTATATGGGGAGAGAGTGAATCTAGCAGCTACAGACTCAGTAATTGCCCAGATCCTTCACACAGAGTGGAGAGAGGAACATAGAGAAGCTCAGACAGCCTTTATTATACAGACGCAGTCAGCATAGAAAGCTGAGGCAACTAGTCTCACTTTCAATTTACACAGTTCAGAGGGGAGTAAGCAGGCAGTCAGTCACAGCACAGGGGGCATGTCCCATTCAGGGTGCATATCCAAACAGGGCTGAATGAAATATCAGGCAGCCAATCACAGTATAGCAGATTAGCTCATATCTGCTATACTAAGTGCTTTAGGTAATACAAACCCATTGCAATATGATCTTTGTAGTGAGAAAAACCCTTTAAGGAATGTTTTCTTGCAAGGCACTATTGATCCGGCAAGGGAAGAGAGGAAGAGGCAGGGTTAAATAGGGTCAGCATCAAGCGATGACCAATCACCGATGTGTTGGCCCCTAAAATTTAGCAGAGCTGCCGCGTGCGTGCCATAGGCAGCGGCAGCGCTGACGGCAGGCCGCAAGCAGAGAACGAAGAGAGAGGTAAGTATATTGAGCAGGGATCAGTGCCGCTAGGGGATACAAGTGTGCTGGCAACCCTCATCAAGTGCGGCGGGCGTACCTGTAACAGTTATAAAATTCCCATAAATACATGACAACCTATCCTAAAAAGTTATCTGAAAGTTCAGGTATGTTCCAAAGAGCTTACATTGTAATATGTTAAATTATATTGAATGACATGATTTGATAAAATTTTTTAACAAACTATAAAAGTTTAGACCAAATGTAAATTATATTTAAAAATGTAAGGGGTTTTCTCACCATGCTGTTTCACTGAGTCACAAACAGTTTTACACTCACTCTGCCTTTTTCAGGCTGTGAATGGTTCTATATAAGTGAATAAGCTTCTCAGTAACTAACTGATCTGTTACACTGACAAGTACTGAAGAGCTAATCTTCAGTAAATAAAGCTACACATGCTGTGAGTATTGAAAACAATTGCATATCTATAAACAGAAGCTATTCTTGTTAGTGATAATCAGTTTGCTCCAGAGTGAGGGAGCAAGTTTCGTCCGTTCATGGTGACGTAACTCAATGCCCTCTGCTCTAATCAGATAACAGTGTTATGGTCATGTAACCATAGAAACCTGAATGCACTCAGAGCAGATAAAATATCTCATGAATAAAGTAAAATCAATAGACCAGAGTATTTAGAAAAAGTCTTCAATTACCTGTCCCTACTTGTTGAAAGCTAATTTTTGTAGTGAAAAAAAACTTTTAAAGAAAGGTTAGGTTCATTATTATTGGTTAAAGTAAGGCTTAAAGGGGTTTTGCCACAATCTCATTTCATACCTCCCGTATCAGCTCTTCAGCTTCTGTGTGCTCAGAAGGGGGCGTTTTTTGATTTGTTTGAATTGCATATCATGTGACCCAGCAAGATGACATCACCGGGCCTTTCCTCTCTCTAGTCAAAGAAGGATCTGTTTATGTAAAGAGCTGTCACTAGTTACAATGTAGCTCAGAGGTAAAACTTTTGCCTCCTTGCACAAGAGTTCTCAGTTCAGATCCCTGCAGGAACCAAACCTGTGGATTTTATTTCTCTTTATCAATGCAAAGACCTGATTGAGATTTCTTTTTTTATTTATTTGCACTGTTTGACTAATTACTAAGAAGTACAGAGGACAGGAGTAGAATGACAGCACCTGGGGTTTGAACACTCAGTAGCTGCCTGAGAGGAGAGGTGATGTCTGAGCATGTGCGACCAGGACTGATGAGCTCTCAGCCCTGGTCGTATCCCCTTGAGACGAGCTGTAAACAATGGATCACTAAGGTAGCAGCTAAGACAAAAACGGTGCAGAATTTTTAATAATGGTGAATGGTGAAAATGTTTATTATTTAATTTACAAACTTCCCACGTCAATTTTACTTCGTGGCAAAACCCCTTTAATTAAATTTAAGAACAAAGACATATAAACTATTGTCGGCCATTGTGTAAGTGGTGTCCTTTTATTTGACTTATGTATGTAATGTAATCTAATATATGTATATGGTGAAAAGAATCATTGTGACTTTTGGTTTTCTATGCAGAGTAAGTTTTTAAAGGATTTACCAAAGGCACAAACCGCCCAAGATGGAGCTGAAAACGGACTAACCTTCTATTCTGCTTTACAAGCTGAGGATGGGCACTGGGCTGGGGATTATGGTGGGCCACTGTTCCAAATGCCAGGTGATTCTGTTTACCTATAGTATTCTTCTTTAACTCAATGTTCAATGTAGAATACTCTCTGTAAACCTGTGATACTTTTTAGGTCTTCTGATTGCATGCCACGTGACTCAGACTCCTCTCCCCGAAACTACTAAGAAGGAGATGATACGCTACTTACGATCCGTACAGCTTCCTGATGGAGGTTGGGGCTTGTGAGTATATGACTGACTTAAGAGGGTTTTCCTACATATAGGAAAAGTCCCCTACTGACCCTCATGTGGTACTTGCTGAGGCAGTTACGTAAATATTGTACGTAATGTCATCATGGCTGAGTAGCTTGTTGTGTGTTTATTTAAAATTGTAGACTTTCTAAAAATATTGGAGAACTCCTTTAATTGCTTTAGAGCAAAGTACCCCTGTGAAATAACAATTCTGCAACATCTTCTGTTATAATCTCTGAGTTGTGCTGTTTCTCTGTTATTCCTTCTAGAAATATATTACTGAACCTGTCAAATGGGTATTGCTATTGAGGGGAGTGGGGGGGGGGGGGGGCGCCTGTACAGTCTGAAATTGTTCAACCAGTGTTTTGGGAAACAGCCCCAACTGGCAACACCCATCTGACAGATTTAGAAATACCTTTATGGAAGGAATTAAAGAGGCACAGCACAACCCAGAGGATAAAGAGGAAGATGGTTGAAAAATAGAACAGGTCCCCTTAACCCCTTCCTGCCACTGCCTTTTTTTTTTATGTGACGTCCATTTTTCCCTCCTCGCCTTCCCAGAGCCATAACTTTTTTTATTGTTCCACCTATCTAGACAAATTAGGACTTTTATTTTGCGTAACAAGATGTACTTTTTTATGGTGTTATTTATACTACCTTAGAATATACTGGGAAACTGCAAAAAAAAAATTCTAAGTGAGGCAAAATGTGAAAAAAACTTACTTGCACCATGTTTGCAGGAGTTTTTGTTTCATGGCTTCAATCTTCGGTATAAATGATGTACAGACAATCCCCAGGTTGAAAACGGGATAGAGACTGTAGGTTTGTTAAGTTGAATTTGTATGTAAGTCAGAACAGGTATATTTATCAAATGCAGCTCGGGCACAAAAGTTTTTCTTGAGTTTTGGATAGTGCAGGGAAGGGTTTTTACATTTGTTTTGCTGTCTATGCCCCTGTTAATAAGATTTCACCTAATTTTCACCTCATCTGCTGCTGTGGAATGCTGGAACTTGTCGTTCTACAGTCACGATTTGGTATGGAACTACAAGTGAAAGAATGCCCCTTAAGTCTCCGTTTGTAACTAGAGGACAGATGTAAGCCAGAACGGTGTAAGCAAGGGACTGCCTGTATTATCTGTATTCTGCAGGTTAATAGAAATCTGGCAATACCAAACATGTACGATTTTCGTTATGTTTTAGTACCGTAAAAAAATTTCAAACATTTTCTATTTTTCTAATTTTTTGGTACTAACACCTATAGACTTGAGTGAGAGTGCATTTTTTTGAGTTGGGAAGTGTACTTTTTATTAGTACCAGTTTGAAATACATGTGACTTTGTTGATCAATTTTATTACATTTTTTAGAGGACATGAAATTACCAAAAAACCCCGCAGTTTTGGTGTTTGGAATTGGAATTTGGAATTTTTTTTCAGCGTACAGTATAAATGATATTATATTTGAATAGATCAGACTTTTTCAGAGAAGGCGATACCAAATATGTGTAAAATTTTTTATTTCATTTTTTTTAATTATAAAATGGCAAAAGGAGGGTGATTTGAACAGAAAACATGGCAGCTGCCATGTTAACTGATTGAGACACAGCGTTCTCACCCCTGATGCCCCGAAGTGAAAAACTGTTTACGGCACTGCTTCTCATTCATTTAAATGCCGCGGCCATGTTTGGCACAGCGCCTAAAGGGTTAAGCAGTGCGGGATGGTGTCGGGTCCATCCCACGCTGTACCCATGGGTGTTAGCTGCAATTAGTAGGTAATACCTGCTGCAGCGCGATCCCGCTACAAAGCCCCTTACTGACCCTTTGACGTACTCATACATTATATGTCGGTAAGGGGTTTTCTCACCATGTTGTTTCACAGAGCCTGTTCTTCACAACCAACTTCAGGTTCCCACTACCTGTACAGGCTGTGTGCGGTTCTACAACAGTGATTGGCAAATCAGCACTGCTATTTCTAGCTGAGCCTGTTAGAAGAAGTTTGGTAATAGAAGGGTTTAAACAGCAGGACAGAAAGCTACAGAGCTTTTAAAGGTTAAAGTTTGTCAGTAAGAAACCTAAACAAGCTCCTGTGCTACTGTTAAGACACAGTAGGGAGTCACGTCACCATCCTAGCTATGGTCCAAAACCCTAGGGTATCTTGTGTACACAAGCAAGAGATAAGAACTACTCTAGCTCTGAAATGAAGCAAAATCAGAATTGAGTAATAACTCTTATTTACCTTTAACTACATGATCAAAGCTTATCAATGTGGTCAGAATTCTCCACATATACTGTATGTACTGTATACTGAACACATGCTGTGTATACTTTTAGAGCATTAGTCAAGGTTTGATACTGATTTGATATATTGATCTTTTGAGTTTCCAGTTATACATATTTCTTTAAAGAGTCCTTTTAAGTGTGGATTTTGTTATTACTAACGTTTTTAACTATTAACCAACTCAGGAAATGTAATTTGTTATTAAGATATAGGTTATGGTTTTTATGTAGTAAATATCTGTCTTAAACCTAGGCATATTGAAGGTAAAAGTACTGTGTTTGGCACTGCCCTCTGTTATACCTCCTTGCGCCTACTTGGTGTGTCACAAGACGATCCAGATATGACCCGGGCACGCAGAAATCTTCATAGTAAAGGTAAGTTGTGAGTTTTTACCGATACTCCTGCATCTCCCAGCTGCCAATCATGAAGTGTTAATGTCAGTTTATATTCATTTTTATCACTCAGTACTTCATCTGATATATCCAGTTTGTGTTGCAGGAGGTGCTACTTGTATACCTACTTGGGGGAAGTTTTTTGCTAGCTTTGCTTAATGTATACAGTTGGGATGGAATGAACACAATATTTCCTGAGATGTGGTGAGTTTTTTTTCCATTTTTTTTTTTATTTAAAATCTTTATATGACCCCCCCACCCCACCAGTAGTGGTGACAGTAGTCAGATAATTGTCGGTGGATCCTAACAATTTCAGTGGGATCTGTTAAAAAAAATCTTATGTTTAACGCCTTGTATCAGAAGCAACAAGATTTTAGAAGATTATGGGCGAATGTATGATTTTTGACACCCAGGCACCATTTTTTTTTTTGCGTGCGTTAGTAGTGTGGAATGCGCCTGAATCTATGAATCTGTTCTACTGCGGGTCATAGATTTAGCGCTTTCTAGCTACAAAGCAACACTTCTGGCTCAGGTAAACCACTTTTAAAGTGATCTACCTGTTCCAACAGTAATGCTTCTGGATTTGCTGATAAAAAATACATGTGTATTTTTGTACGGTTGTAGTGCGAAACGCCTCCAGCACACCCGCCGATTTCAAGCGCATTACAAAGTGCCGCGGGCGCTTTGTAATGCACCTAATATTGGAGTGAGCATGATTAAAAATATAGCGAATGGGGCTGTGCCAGTTTTTGGGCTGAAAAGACGCCAGACTTCTGGTGCAACCCCGTTTATGCATGTCGCCCTATCTTTCAAATCCTTTGCTATCTCCAAATTCTTCCTCCTCAGCAAAAGTAATACGCCAGCTGGGCAAGTATATTAAGGTGTATACAATTGGGGTGGCTCTAGTGCGGTAAAACAAAAAACCTAATTAAAATCACACCTGGAAAAGCCACTTACATTTTAACTATGGTTTGTTGCGGTTTTGCGATACAGTAGTTGTTTGCCTGTAAAAACCACCGCAAATCATGATAAAAACTTTAATGCTGTTATGCATGTTTTTTTTACTTACCAGAACAGAATAGCACCGTGTGTATACACCTTTAGTGTTGGGAAGACTGCTGACTATAGCCAGCTTTATGCTCAATGAGATATACTACGTGTGTGCTTCAACCATACAGAATACTTATCGGGCAGCTTCACGTGCACAGTTTGTGAACCAGCTCATTGCAAGCTTTTTTTAAAGGGGTTTTCCATTTGCAGAAAAAAAAACAGATGATCGTGGAGGTTCGAAATAGAAAAAAAAACAACAACTCTGCTTCTAATAAGTGCAGCACAGTTTATGACTGTAGCCTTTGGTGTATTTTGATGTAAACTATTTAAATCAGGATTATTTTTTTTTGCACCCAATCCTCTGTATGTTTTCAATCGCTCCGAGAAAGTGCAGTCCAGAATCCGAAGTAGTTATGTTTGATCCAGCAATATAAAAACACTATAAAATCATCCTTTTATTCAAAAAACACGTAAAAGCGGTAATGTGGTGTAACAGAGAGAAAGCATTTCTTACACGTTTTAAACTGATCACCAGCGTAAGCGATCCTTTGTCTCTGTTACACCACATTACCGCTTTTACAAATTCTTTGAAAAAAGGATGATTTTATAGTTTTTGTTTTGCTGAATCAAATATTTATTTGCATCATCAAGGAACTTAACTGTATTTTACTAAAAGTCTTGCATGGAAAGTGTTGTGAATTCTCTTTACTGTTCTATGTCTTACCAAATTCTCTAACAACTAGTGATCTATTTTAGGCTTCTTCCCCAGTGGTTTCCTGCTCACCCCAGCACCCTTTGGTCTCACTGCCGACAGGTTTACCTGCCCATGAGCTACTGTTATGCTACACGCTTAAGAGCCAGTGAGGATGACTTGATCCGCAGTTTAAGAGAAGTAAGGAACAGGACAGTTGGTGCTTTTACACTTTTTTTTTTACTTAGTACTTACACATTTGCTTCTCATGCAGGAACTTTACCTGCAGGATTATAGCAGTATCAATTGGCCTGCCCAGAGGAATAATGTTGCTGCATGTGACATATACAGACCGCACAGTGCACTTCTTAACTTTGTTTATGGTAAGAGGCCCTCATTATAATTAGTGGAGCATTTGCAGTTATATTGCTATGAAGTTACATAGGCCGACCTGCTACATATGAAAACTTTGCAGAGACAGAGAAATGTGCTGTATTTCTTTTTACTCATAGTTCTGTATAAATAGTTTATTGAATAAGGCTTGCAGCATCTATCAATAGTGTCTATATATAATTATATTTTGCCACACATTGTGACGACTTGCCTCGTGGGACGCCCTCCTGGGCCGTCCTGGGGTAGTTTAGCTCGGCGGGTCACCGCTTTAGTAAGCGGAGTGCCACAATCTTCACTCCAACTCCAAGGAAGCAGTGTTAAACTGGCCTTAGCCAGTTTTATTGAGGCACATGCAAACAATGTACAGAAAACACAACAAAAACCTCAGGCTGTCTAGCCACTAACTGAACATATACAGACAGGTTTCCCTCTTAAGTGTGAGCTGGACCAATGTTCAAACCCACAATAACTCTTCCAACTTCCCCAGTCTCCCACTGGGTTTCCCGGCTTCTTTCAAGCCTCTGGGGGCCAGGCCCTCTCTCCCGCTCCTTTGCTCTTTACCACTGCAGGTAGCAGAACACGCCCCCTAATCCCCTGGAGTATGAGGTCTTTAATAGATCTCCAGAGACCTACCCAATACCTGGGCTGGACCATAGGGACCTGGAACGTGGGAACAACCCATCTGCAGTTGTTCCGGGAAGGCCAGCCTTTAGTGGCTGGACATTAGCCATGTTCTGTACAAGAGTTAGCACCCTAATGTTGCTGACTGACAATCCCTGGCTTCCCCCACCGAGACCAGGCTCTCGGTGGCACGTACGCCACCTAGTGGCAGAACCATGCGACCACCCATGGTCGCTCAGCCAAAATACCCCCCCCCCCCCCCCCAAACACGACTGATAAAAGCCTTGATCACCCTGTACAACTTTTCCTCCTGGGTCGAAGTAACTAGACAGGGCTACCGTCTTCTCTACATCCCCAGGGGCAGGGACAACACTTTCCATGCACAGCTCAACTGTGGGCTCACACCATGCACTCCTCCCACACTGAGCAACTGACAGGTCATAGCCACTTACAACCAGTGGCGTAACACATGCATACTCTCCAACAATGTCACCACCTTCAGCCTGTATGCCGACATTCACAGGGTTACTCCTGACAACCTCACTACAGCGCTATCGAACCTGAAGTAGCCTTTTTCCCACACCAGACTGACTTGGTATTGTGCCCACTGGACAGTTTCTTCCCTATTTTTGGTCTCATATAAGCAGGAGACCCTTAGTTGGATCCAGCAACCAACCCCACTAACTTCACCAGAGGCAGTAATGACATGAACCCTCTCTATCCACCGTTGCTCCGAGGGGCGCACCTGAGCCCCAACCTGCTACCTCTTTGACTGCAGGTTTAAATTTTGGGAAAAAACCTTTCTTCTTTCCCCGGTTTTGGCCCTCATGATTATCTCCCTGCCCCTGAAGCTTCATCTCTTGGCTACAAACTGTCACCTGATTTTTTCCCCATCCCAACTTTCTGCTGCACTAGGACTGCCCGAACCCCCCCATAACAAGCAGGGGCTGGGTAATTTCAGGGTTCCCATGCCAACCTCATAAATTAAAGTCGGTTTTTACCCAATCGGACTGGGCAGACAAAGCGCCTCTCCAAAAACCGCTGTTAGACATTACTGAAACCGGGGCCCTTTTTCATTAATGCCCTGGTGACATTTTCCCCTGTGCCCCCCGTCTCTTGGCTCTTTCTAGAAAGGGAAATCTTCTGCAGAAACGTGTGGAGATTTTTCCTCACATCCCCTGTCCCCTGTCTCAAAGGGGGAAAACTAAACCCTCTTTCCCCTCTGGGACCCCAAATATCTCCCTGCCCCCACGGCGCCTGAGCAGACCCTCTTTTTTTTGGGTTTTTTTTCCAAAAAAGGGGAAAATTTTCACTCCCCACCCACTGCAATCCTTATGACCACTGCAGAAAAAATACTGAAAAAAACAGAAAAGGCCTTGGGAAAGTTCCCCAAACCCTGCCCCTTAAAGGTCCCAGCTTGACCATTCTTTTCCCGGGGCCTTGTCCCCAATTTCGGGAAATTTTTTTCATAGTTTCCCCTTTTTCTGTAATACATGATCGGGGCTTTTCCCCCAAAATCTGCCTTGGCACCCCTTTTTAAATTGAAAAAGTTTTTTTCATCTTCCCCCCCCCTTTTTTAAAAATTTTTTAAAGCATCATCCTAACTGAGGCACTGACCCCTTGCCCGTTTTCCATTCCCACACTAAAAACCAAAAGACTCTTCACCAAAAGGGGGTTTTTCCCCCCAGGGTCAATAACCCCCACACTCATACTCCAAAATCTATCCCATTAGCAAGCCCTCACACACAGCGGGCAGACCCAATCCCTTTCCTGGGGGGCTTTTTTCCCCTTATCGGGGCAAAAACCCCTTGCAGATTTCCCCTTTAAAACCCCTTAAAACCCTTGTCGTAATCCATAGTCCGGGTTTCGTTTGGGGTTTTTAAACCGCCCCCCTGGACGTATGGATAGGGGCCCGGGAAGGATCGCGTGAACCAAAAAGCAAAAGTTCGCGCGATCCCCCGGGGGGGTTGTCAGCTGTATATTAAACGACATCCCGCCCCCATGGGGCCCCGACCCCGGTTTCGCTCCGGGGGGGGCGGTTAAAACCCCTTTAAATTATCGGGGGAAAACCCGGTCGAAATAACAAAGGGGAGAGACCCCAGGAGGAAAATCGCTCCCCTGCGTCTTTTGTGGGTTTGGCAGCAGGCACGGTTTGGGCGTTTCCGTGAAGCCCCGCCCCCTTACGGGAACACCACGGAAGGGAGAGAATGCCTTCCGGGTTGTTGGTTTGTCCGAGCCCGGCCGGGGCCCTTTTTGGGCACGCCCCAAAAATCGTGACGGGACGTTGTATAG
>JAODAL010061553.1:0-20249 GCA_025379985.1 Phyllomedusa bahiana | reverse complement strand
CTCTCAGTATTGTGCCATTCTGTGGCTTCCCCCTGTTTTGCCACCTCCAGAATGTCATTGTGCCACTGCCTGACCTCATGCTGCTGTGGTGCCGCTGTCACCTCCACACTCTTTCACTAATGTTGCCACCTGAGCTCTCAGCTTGTTTTTTTCCAGCTTTCGTTGGCATGACTTTATCAGGCTACATTCCCGCTTGAGTTTTTTTAGTCAGTTTTGCCCTCTTAAGTGCCCAGGGAATTTTATAGTGAAGCGATTCTAAGAGCGGCGGCAGTCATCTGCGTGTCATACTAAAACACAACATTGTATGAAGACCAAACCAAGCTCCCTCTGCATATTTAAGCATGGCACAACGTTCTACAGCACCCTGCAGGCTCTGTGCAGCCTGGAAATAGCTGTTTTTTAACGTGATTCGTGCCGAAGTAATTCGGAACGAAGTTATTTTTTGCCGAGAAATTCGGCGAAGTGAACGAAACGAATTTCGGGAAATTCGCCCATCTCTAGCCATAACTTTTTTATTCTTCCATATACAGAGCTGTGTAATGACTTTTTTTTTTTTTGCAGCATAAACTGATGTTTTAATTGGTACAACATTGGCGTTTATAGGAGTTTTTGATCGTTTTTTATTCCATTTTATGTGCTGCGGGATGAACAAAAATTTATTAAATGTAACTCCAGCCCAAAACATTTTTTTGGGTTTTGGATACTGCAGGGAAGGGTTCTTACATTTGTTTAACCTCATTTACAAGTCATGTGGCCTGCTACTATCTGCTGTGGAACATGGAACTAAAAGTGCAGCATGCCCCATAAGCTTCCGTTTGTAACTAGGGGACAGATGTAAGTCGGAACGGTGTAAGTTGGGGACTGCCTGTATATGAAACAATATAAGCAGCACTGTGTGTTCAGGCCTCTGGACCTCTGCTTGCTATTAGTGCAAAACAACAGCAATACTCCAAAAGTTGAAGTAACAGGCAATATATCCTTTATTTCCTCATATGTTTAAAATAACTTTCTAAAATAGAAGCTTTCTGCATTAAATAAATACATTGTTTTTTTTTCTTCCGAAGCTGAAAATTTGTGCACATCAAATATTTTTCACAGCTAAAAGGTAGATAGAGTCATGTTCCAGACAAGGTAATACTCTGTGTGCTAAATTCATCAGAAACACAAATCATTCTTCTCTCCTGTTGTCTTGCTACAATGCAACACAGAGGATTGTCTACACTGAACACAGTTGTTGCAACATATTAGCTATGAAAATTATATAGGTTTTTTTTAGCTTCTCAATCCAAAAACAAAGCAATACAAAATGTTTAATTCAATATTGCTTTCAAAATGGTGAATAATTTTGCTAGAAAGTTGCATAACTTTTTAATATACAGTATAATGAATTTATTTTGGGACTATAGGATGTAGTAATGCTTTCTGTGTTTGCTTCAGTGCATTTACTTCTGTATTTGTTGGGGGGGGGCAGAGGTGTATCTTTGTTAAAAAATAGTTTTTTAAAACATCGAAAATGTATTTGTTTTATGTTGTATTTTGTTTTATAGTTGTTATGTTACTGCTAAATTAAATTAATTCTGTCATTGTATTCTTTTTTTCTTTCATGTTGTTTTTCAAACATTCTTAATTAGTTCTTAAATTTATATTACAGGAAGTACAGTGCCAATTAATGGGATTTTTATGATTTATTTAACAAAAAAAGAGAGGATTGCATTTTATGATAGTGCAATGGGCTGACTAGGCTTACTAATGCTAATGTGATACAGTAGATTAAATCTCTGGGCCCTGTGTATAGAGTATTATAAGGGGAGTGTCCCTAAATTAGATAGTGTGATGGTAACATGAATATATCAAAAACAGTTTACAATTTGCCCGAAGACAACTAATACCATACATTTCCTAACTACTATTCAGACTTGAATGCTTATTAAAAAATATAACTTTTATTGACTAATATTAAGAGACTATCAAACTCATTACAATTATATAGGCAGTATGCTCTTACTGAGAGAATTTGAATCATTTATTAGAGGAAAGGTGGAATAAGTCTACAATGCACCTACCTCATTAGCTAAATCTGCTTATACCTAGGGCAGTATTTTAGGGGCTATACAGCTACCATTCCTCTCCTTAGCTAACCTCCTAGCCTTCTTAGCTAATTATCAGGCTAAATATCCTAGGTTAGTGATTTTCAACCTTTTTTGAGCCGCGGCACACTTTTTACACTTAAAAAATCCCGGGGCACACCACCAACCAAAATGGCACAAAATGACACTAAAACAGTACATATTATACATATAGTTAATAATTTCGATTCTAGCCAGAGATGCCCACCCCTGTAGCCAATGTGCCTCCATTGTAGCCAGTGATGCCCCCCCTGTAGCCAGTGATTCCCCCCCTTGCAGCCAGTGATGCCCCCCTTGTAGCCAGTGATGGCCCCCTTGTAGCCAGTGTGCCCCCCTGGAGCCAGTGGTGCCCCCATTGTAGCCAGTGTGCCCCCATTGTAGCCAATGTGCCCCCCTTGTAGCCAGTGTGCCCTCATTGTAGCCAGGATGCCCCTTTGTAGCCAGTGTGCCCCCTTGTAGCCAGGGTGCCCCCTTGTAGCCAGTGTGCCCCCATTGTAGCCAGTGTGCCCCCCTTGTAGCCAGGATGCCCTCTAGTAGCCAGTGTGCCCTCATTGGAGCCAGGTTGCCCCCTTGTAGCCAGTGTGCCCCGCTTGTAGCCAGTGTGCCCCCCTTGTGGACAGGATGCCACCATTGTAGACAGGATGCCCCCATTGTAGCCAGTGTGCCCCCCTTGTAGCCAGTGATGCCCCCTGTAAGTAATTATAAAATAACAAAATATTACTCACCTGGGTCCGCGCGTCCCGGTCCGGAGCTGCTCAGCAGTGGGAGCTGCAGAGTGGTGTAAGCAGCGTGACGTCATCACGCTGCTTACGCTGCACGCAGCTCCCAGGGATCTCCTCGGCGGCAGAGCTGCCAGCCGAGGAGACACAGCGTCACAGGGGGCGCGGTGAGAGCTGTGCGCCCCCTGTGACGCTGATACAGGGGAGGAGTCAGGACAGGAACGATCCGTCCCGCCTCCTCCCTGCAGCTGCTGGCTCTGCGCGGCTGGCGGGCAGGGCAGGGCGGCCGCGGCGCCCCCCGCGGGTGAGCGAAGCCTCGGCGCCCCGGGCGACCGCACGCCCTGCCCGCCCCTAGGAACGGCCCTGAACAAAACACAGGGCGCACCATAGTTTGGGGAACTTTCCCCGCGGCACACCCGACCATGTGTCGCGGCACACTAGTGTGCCGCGGCACACTGGTTGAAAATCACTGTCCTAGGTGAACTATCTAAATAGCAGATTCTGCCTGAACCATGGGCAGGCTGTTATTAGCTAAACACAAACCTAAACCCTATTGCAAATGTCTCTATACTATAATAGCAATTAGAGCAGGCTGCATATTATTAAAATAAATAATGCGGCCCCGACATGTTTCGCCACAGCAGTGGTGTCCTCGGGGGTTTATGAGGCAGAAGCTTTTGGTATTAGTTGTCTTTGGGCAAATAGTAGACTGTCTTTGATCTGTGTATAGAGTATACTCCCATGTACATGGGTCTGGGCATAAAACAATTATAAAGTAAGAGGCTGAAGAGGTTTTAATGTTAACATTTTATTGCTCATTGCTGCTGCCTTTTTACAATGAAAAAAGTCATACTTGGCCCCCCCACCTCACTCCCCCTACACACACTAACTTCAGGCTCTCGGGCACTAGGCTCATGCACCCTGCAGCCTTTGGCAGTCTTCTCCTGACTTTACAGTTTAGAAGTAATGGCTTCAAATGAGGAATTCAGGAAAATACATGTGCCAAGAGCCAATCAGTGGCTGAAGCAGTCATGTTCTGACTGCCAAGAACAGAGGGCCACATGTATGAAAACTGTCTAGGTCTAAAATTCACTTTGTCGCCCATAGCAACCAATTAGAGCCCCCCTTTTATTTCATATAGTGGTAAAATGAGAGGGACACTCTGATTGGTTGCTATGGGTGACAAAGTGAGTTTTAGTCAACAGTAAATCTGGTCAGAGCAGTGGTCGGGGCAGCACTGGAATAGAGGGGACTGGGGAGCTAAGTATGACTTTTTTTTTAACAGCAGCAGCAACGGCAATAAAATTTTGACCTGGACAACTCCTTTAAGCATTACCTATACAATATCAGAAAAACAGTTAAGCTCGGTGTATGGCTTGTTGGTACATACTGTAATGTTGCTGCAGATTTGTGGTTGTTGCAGGGTTAATTATAATTTGCAGATTTTGTAGAATGTTGAGATTTGAATGATCATTTTTCTACTATGAATACAACAAAGCATAAGATATTGGACAATGACAAAATTAGTATGTTGGTTGCACAGTTACTAATCCAGAAGGCATTTATTCACAATGCCTGGGGCAGTATCATCACTGTCAAGATGTCTCAATTAAACTATGCCGTGATACAAGATGGAATAGTTTGGTTCATCTATTTGTTTATCATAATGTGCTGCATGAATATTGCAGATGAAAAATGTTAAGCAGAAGAATCTGGTAAAATAGGATGGGGGATTTCACTCACCTATATTTGGAATTTCATTTGCATTTTACTGCTTGTTATAGTTTGGAAACATTCAAAATGTTGAGTGAGAATGACTTAATTCTGCCTTCCCTCCAAAGATAAAGTGCTAGAAGACTATATCTACTACTCCTGGAATTGGTTTAGGAGCTTAAAGTATCATCTTTATGTAGTATTCCTCTCCATTACCATTCCATGAAGTGAAATGAATCTTTGCCAGGGGCTGAAATGTCTTAAATGAGAATGTAATTGGTATACATATAATCCATAAACTCACTTGTATGGATTACACAAACCAGTACAATTTTAGAAATACAAAACAAAAAATGAGTAAAAAATACCCTTTACTTCTAAAAGCCAAAAATATCTCTTAGGTAAAAGAAGTACAGAATTGCATATTATAAATTTTAATTGTAAAAAAATAATATAAAGTGTCATCCACATGGTTGAGCAAGGAGCTGGTTTTGAGACATCCAGAATTCAAGCAGCTCCAAATATCAGACCTGTGAACACTATAATGCCAGTGCCACTATACAGTGCATTTTACTGATAAGGTCTATTATGGTATTATATAGTATCCAATCAGATGCTTAAAGGAAACCTGTCACATAAATTATGCCACCCTTTCTGAGGACAGCACACTCTAGTGACAGACATGCTGTTTCCAGCGCTGCGTCCCTTATTCTGTAAGGTGTTGTAGTTTTACAGTATTTAATGCTCAAATCTGGCAGTTTGCAGGCAGAAAAGAGTCCAGCTTATTCATGAGCAGCTGTTAGCCCCGCCTACCCAAGGCTAACCACGCCCACCTGACAGTTATTCACATGTTTCTACCTATTCAAGGTAATATGTAAATCAGTTGTGAGGTGGGCAGGGCAAGCCTCAGGTGGGTGTGTCATGAATTAAACAGACTCTTTTCATGGCTTTTTTCTGGCTGAAAACTGCAGATTTGAGCATTAAATTCTCAAACAGCAGCATCTTACAGAATAAGAGACACAGCGCTGGAAACAGCATGTCTGTCACTAGCTTGTGCTGTCCTCACCAAGGGTGGCATAATCTATGTAACAGGTTCCCTTTAACTGTTTAAAGAAATTTACAGTAATTGTCCTATGTTCTAACTAGCCCAAGTAATTTCACAGCCAAGAAGTTAGAGAATATAAGGGACTATGAGGAACAAAAAAAAAGTTTTTACTGTCTTTTCTATTCTTGCCTGCCTCGATGGACCTGGTGGTTATGTGACTAGTCACTTGATTGCAGGGAAACTGATAGTAGGAGGCTGTTTCCAATTATAAGTACACCCAGTACAACACGATTACTGACAATCTTAACTAGAAAAGTTATGCTTCAATCAAAAATGAGGGAAAACAATGACTTAATGGTAATAAAATATAAATAAAGTAAATAAAATATACACATAAAATATGAACCCACCGCCCCCAAAGAAAGACTGATCCACCCCTACCTAAATCATTGTCTCTGGTGCTGGTTATTACCCGTTGATATGAGTCTTCATTAAATTATCTTTAATATGAGTCCAAAAATTAAAGGCAAAAGAAAGGAAAGAAACTCATCAGTATTCCAAAAAATAAAAAAGTTGAAGTTGTTAACTGATGTTTACTAAAAATATCTACAATGTGTTTGGTCCTAGATACTTTACCCAAAATAAAGGTTAACATGAAGCTCCCAGGTCCTAAATCAAAGGTTGTAACATTGGTCCCCATTTATAGCTATGATGTACTCCTATGGTGTCACCAAAGACACCAGCCCAAATGCACTGCATTTTGTTATTACCATAAATCCAACAGAGAATGCTAGTTTTTTTTTCCTGATGGATTTATAGGCCAATTTTACTAATTTGCAATTTTATAAACATATCCTTTCATTTGCATATTTACACAATTTTTATATTACTACACATAATACTGATGATAAATTATTATACTCCTTACTATTTTTAATCCAACTGGAAAAGGTGTTAGTATGAAAAATAGAATGTCGTAAAACCTTCATATAGTATGAATACAAATATAATAAACTCTGTCATTTATAATACATTTTAAATTCATTTTTTCCTGCTACTAATTACCATTTACCAGAACTGCATCAGCCACTCTGTATCCAGGCAGCAAACTAATGTAACATTGTGGCCTTACCCTAATAATCTATGGCTTTAATTTATTTACACTATTGAATGCTGTCTTGCCTGCAACACTGTCTATACAATCCAATATGATATATGAGGCCGATAGCGGAAAATAAGAGGCAGTCACTTAGTGATTATGTCAATTTACATTAAATGCAAGGAAATCTGCCATAACAGCTGTTGGAGTTACATTATAGGATTATATTTGTATCTATTGAACATGTTCTGTGCTTAAATAAAATATTTTAAATCACAGAAATTCTGATTTCCTTTATTTGCTTACTATTTTCCTTTATTGCCTGTATCTGAACTATGCATTCATCCTCAAGATACAGTGCTAGAGAGTGGAAGGTTTATCTGCTCCATATAATACAATTTGATATAAAACAATTATCCATATTGTAAGAATTCCCTTATGAACAGAAATAAAAATTCTAGTTTATTGATCTTCCACACGTACCTCCAGTACCTGTGGAATACAATCAGTATGGCTTCAGATACCTGGAATAACTCCTAGCCCACTTAGTGGCTTTTCATGCTGCTACTCTATTCTTTAGCTGATGGTCACAATAATGTGACTCGACTGTGTATTATAGATATATGATAATAGCGGTTGTCTCACAGATACTCAATTGGGTACTGGGAAGTTTTTGCCATGCTCTTCCAACTAATGTTGGACATTGCTAGCCAAGTAACCAGGCTTGAACTGGCCCATAGAAGAATACAGGACACCCCCGGAGGGCCCCTGGGTCATATAGGCCCCTGGGCATGTCAGGTCTGGGTTTGCTTTTCAGTGGGAAAGGCAGAGAAAGAGTGGCAGAAAGCAAGAGGTGCAATATCCAGTACATCCAGTATGTGCAATCATGTACTGTAGTTGTAGGGTGGTCCCCAAGAATCAACTAGACTATTGGGCTTAAAGACTCAATTCCTCTGGTGGGAACCAAGAATCAACTTCACTGGTGGGTCTCAGTATCACACTCTAACACTGCGTGTTACGTTGTCTTGTTACGTTGTCTTGCTGAAAGATCCCATCCACCCCAGAAAAGACAAACATACATGTGTGTACAAGATCTGCAAGGATGGATTCATACCCAAATTAGTTGAGAATGCCTTCTACATGGATGAGTCCAGAGAATGTCACAAAAACATTCACTTTTTTAAAAATATATTTAAAATTTGGCCCACGGCTTTGTCCAAGTTTTTGCTTTTGGCCCATGGATCGAACAAACGCAAATTCTATTATTTTATAAATTTTTTGTTGTTCTTATCAGGATAGTGATGTGTTGTTCTGTATTAGTTTAGTTTTTAAGTTGATAGCTTCAGTTTTCTCCCTAGTTTTATCTGACCGGTATTTGCCCTGTTTGTGGAGAAAAGCCCTCCCCCTTCACATTGACTTGTTCATATTCCGCCTGTGGGGACCGCTGCACAGGTTTGACATAGAGTTCCATTATAAAGCCAGTTTAAAGAAGGTTTTCAAAACCGAAAACAATCTGTAAAACCAGCTGAAAAAACGGTCGTAGGGACATGCCCTTCGTTACTGTCACCTGTCCCTCTTGCCATTCCACTTGCAATTGTTTATTTTTATAATCTATCATTTATTCCACTAATTTACTGGATAGAACTCCAAGTTTCTTATAGTACTACTTGCACTATTATAGTGTTTAAGTTTTTTTTTTTACCACAAATGGATTTCATGTCTGTTTTGTACTGCTTCAGCTTTCAGTGTGTTCAAAAGGGGGCATGCATGATTTATTTGAAGTGCATATTATTTGACCCAGCAGGCTTGACATCATCATACCTTTCTCCACAGTGTGCTTCCTCTAGTCAAGCAAAGGTCTGTTTATGTAAAGAACTGTGAGCAGCTAAGATTTAAATCCCTGCAGGAACCAAACTCATGTTTTTTGTTGTTTTCTCATTGAACATACCCGACTGAGATTTCTTTTCTCTTTTTATTTATTTTCACTGTTTGACTAATTACTAAGGAGTACAGAGGACAAGAATAGAATGACAGAACCTGGGGTTGGACACTCTCTCAGCAGTAAGTGTGTGTGATTACTAAGCAGGGAAGAGATTGACAGTAGCTACCTGAAAGGAGAGGTGATGTCTAAGCATTTGCAGCCAGGACTGAGGAGCTCTGGTTCCTGGTCATATTCCCTAAAGATGAGCTGTACACTATGGATCACTAAGGTAGCAGATAAGACAAAAAGGGTACAGAGTTTTTAATAATGATGTATAGTGAATATTTTTATTTTTAAATTTGCAAGCTTCTTACAACAATTTTACTTTGTGGTTAAAACCCCTTTAAGTATATAGCACCACATTTTTCCTTTAATCCTTAAGGTTACTTGGTTGTTTCATTACAACCTCTCATTTCACTTTTTATCTCGACTCATGTAGATGAAACATTGGCTGGCGTTGGAAAAGTCTGCTGTCTATACTTCAATACTGTACAGTCTATCAAACATGCCTGTCAGTGTTGTTGTACAACTAGTCAAGGTTCATACATCGCCTACATGTGCTTCCTGCCTACGCTATTAACACTACACCAAATGAGCAATTTTGCATCTTTAAATACATGATAATGATAATGGAAATAGTCTTGCTGAAATAAAGGACAACGAGAAAGCACACTATGTGTGAATCCGCTTGTACTCATAATAGATGAACATTGACTTTGGTATTGTCACCTTATAGAGTTGTACATAAATGGTACAACTCCTATGTATGGCATCAACACCAGATTAGGTGATCAATATGTTCCAAACAGCCGGGTTCTTCAATCGTCACAGGATGTCCTCGCACAAAAAGAGATCTACGGAAGAAGAATATAAAAGCTGTAAGGTTACTTGATAAATCCAGCAGCCCAATAAATAGAAAGAAGATCAAAAACACTTGAAAATAAAATAAAATAAAACTGACACTAGGAAAATAATATTCCATAAAATGTGCCAGATTCATTAATATTATATGTAAAACATCATTAAAACAGATTTTTTTTTTACATATAATCTTATTTGTGTATTTTAATGATGTTTTATCATTAACGGATACAGTGTGGCGAGCCTCACTTTTATGTATTGGTACTATACCACGCAGATCCTCAAAATGTATACATCTTGTTTTCCTTATTGACCTGATGAAGCGGGTCAAGTGAGCACCGCAAAACGCGTTGTATTCTATTTTAATACAATAAATCTGGCACATTTTGAGGAATATTATTTTCCTAGTGTCAGTTTAATTTTACTTTATTTTCACGCGCTTGGGATCTTTTTTCGATTTGTTGGGCCGCTGGATTCATCATGTAACCTTACAGCTTTTATATGGTAATAATAATGTGACTTTACTATGTATTTTTATGTTTTACTAATAGTTTGCTAATTTGCATGAGTGTGGGTAAAATGTATTAGTCTAGATTGTTTATGTTACAGAGAATCCTTTAGGCTGAATATAAATATAGTAAATTCTCAGAGTTGTGGCCCCTTCATGCTCAGCAGTAGTTACAGACCACCACTAATCAAAATGGTATATCATATACTAAATGAATGCAATAACGTATAAATAATGTAAAAACTCCTTTAACCTTTGTTAACCCCTTAAGGACCCAGCCAGTTTTGGCCTTCCTGACCCAGCCCTATTTTTGAAATCTGACATGAGTCACTTAATGTGAGAATAACTTTTTGACACTTTTACCTATCCATGTGATTCAGAGATTGTTTTCTCGTGACACATTGTGCTTTAAGTTAGTAAGAAAATTTTATCCATACAAGCCTTGTTTTTTTGTGAAAAATATCAAAATTTCATGAAAAATGTGAAAAATCTGTGATTTTGAAAGTTTCAAAATTTCTGCGTACAAGACAGATAATTATTCACCACAAAATAGTTTATAACTAGCATCTACCATATGTCCACTATAGGTTAGCATCATTTTTTAAATGTCCTTTTTTTATATATATCATTAGAGGACTTAGAAATTTAGTAGTAATTTCTCACATTTTCAAGAAAATTAGCAATATACATTTTTTTAGGGACCAGTCCAGTTCTGACGTGGCTTTGAGGGGCCTGTATGTTAGATACCTCCATAAATGACCCCATCTAAGAAACTACACCCCTTAAAGTATTTACAACAGTGTTTAGGAAGTTTGTTAACCCTTTAGGTATTTCACAGAAATTAAAGCAAAGTGGAGGTGAAATTTCAAAATTTCACTATTTTTGCAGATTTTCAATATTTATCCATTATTCACTGGAATACGGTAAATTTGATTAGGTAAATGCAATGTGATATCATTTCCCCCAGGTCTGCCGTCTTCAGAAATATCCCATATGTGGCCCTAGTGCATTATTTGGCTCACCCATAAGCCCCAGAATAGGAGGAGCACCTACTGGACTCTGAGGTCTCATTTTCAATGCAATTTTATTTAGGTGCCATTTCAGGTTTGAGGAGGCCCTAAGGTGCTAAAACTTAATAAACACCCCTAAAAAGACCCCATATTGGAAACTACACCCCTTAAGGTATATATACAGGTGTGTAGTAAGTATATCGACGCCAAAATTTTTTTTTTTAACATTAGGCTGTGAAAATTAAAAAAAGATTTTTTCCAATAATCTGCAATTTTAGCTTAAAATGTTTCATATTTACAAGGAATCCTGGAAAAACGAACCCCAAAACTTTGTTAAGCAATTTCTTCCAAGTTCGGCAATATCCTACATGTGGGTGTAAACTGCTGTTTGGGCGCATGGCAGGGCGTACAAGGGAGGGAACGCTAATTGGCTTTTGGAACACAGATTTTGGTGGGTGCCATGTCGCATTTGCAAAGCCCCAAAAGTACCAGAAAAAGGTGAAACCTTCCAGAAGTCGCTCCATTTTAGATTCAACACCCATCAGGGATCTCATTTAGGGGTGTATTGGGCATTTTGGGTACACTGGTGTTCCATCGTTTTTTTTAGCATTGGGCCATGAAAATGGGGGGGAAAAACGCAGTTCCACGATTGTTTTTTGGGCTTTAATTTTACAGCGTTCGCCGTGCAGTGTAAATGATGTGATAACTTTACTATGGGGGTCGGTAAAATTGCAATGGTATAAATTTTATATAGTTTTTTATGTTTTATTACTTATACACAATAGAAATATGTCTATAAAAAAATATGTTTTTATGTTATCCTATTCTGACAGCCATAACTTTTTTATTTTGCTGTGTGTAGAGGCTTGTTTTTTGCGGGGTGAATTGTTGCTTTTATTAGTACCATTATGGGGGGCATTTGACGCTTTGTTCACTTTTTATTAAGGTTTTTGTGAGATGTTTTGAACAAAATACAGCAATCCTGGTAGTGTTATTTATTTATTTTATTTTTTTTATAGCGGTCACTGTGTGTTAGATATGACATGCTAGCTTTACTCAGCAGGTCGATACAGTTACAGAAATACCCAATTTGTATATTTTTTTTTTTTTTACTGCTTTTATACAATAAAAACACTTTTATTTAAACAGGAAAATACATTTTTGCATCGCCATAGTCTGAGAGCCATAACTTTTTTATTTTTCTGTGTATGGAGCTGTATATAGGCTTGTTTTTTGCGGGATGAGTTGTCGTTTTTATTGGTATCATTTTTGGGGGGGGACAAGACTTTTTGATAAGTTTTAAATCCGTTTTTTGGAAGGCAGAGTGAAGAAAATACTGCAATCCTAGTAGTGTATTTTTATTTTTATTTTAAACAGCGCTCTTTGTGCAGTATCCATAATAAGTTACCTTTACTCTGTGGGTCATTTCGATTATGGCTATACCCTATTTATATAGCTTTTTTATGTTGAAGCACTTTAAAAAAAAAAAGTGTTTTTAGTGTTTAAAAGAATATTTATGCATCGCTGTCTTCTGAGAGCCATCCGTTAGTTAATATTTCCATATACAGAGGTGTGTTAGGACTTTTTTTTACGCGGGATGAACTGACGTTTTAATTGGTACAACGTTGGCGTTTATAGGGTTTTTGATCACTTTTATTCCATTTTATGTGCTGCGGAATGAACAAAAATCTTAATTCTGTGATTGTTTTTTTTTGGTTTTTTTTTTACGGCGTTCACCATACGGGCAAATTAACATGACAGATTTATAGGGTATGTCGTTATGCATGCGGTGATACCAAATATGTGTACTTGATTTTTTTTTTTTTACCTTTATTGTGGCGATGGGCATTTGTAAAGGAGAAAAGGGCGGTGTACGCATGTTTATTTTATTTTTCGTGTTTGTGTTTTACATGTTTTTCACTTTATTTACTTTTTTTTTACTTTTTCACATTTTTTTTTACTTTTCCCCATAGGGGATTTGAATGAGAGATCTTTAGATCTCTCATGCAATAGGAAGCCATGCACAGCTTGTTGCTGTGCAGTGGTTCCTATGGTAACTGTCAGTCACGATGCCAGGCCATGCCCACAGGGCACGGCCGGGCATCGTGACGTCACAGACAACCCGGAAAGCATTCTATGCCCTCCGGGCTGTCTGTCAGAAGACAGGAGCTGCACGGATCGGGCGATCCGTGCTGCTGCCGCCGCCGACAGAGACGCAGGAGGAGCAATCTCCTCCTGCGTCTCTCTTAGTTATTGCGACCCGATGGTCGCAATAAATAAGGGGTTATACGGCCCCCCCCCCCCCATCCCCCGGAGCGATCCGGGTCGGGGCCGGCGCTGCGGGATGTCAGCTGTAATACACAGCTGACACCCCGCGCCGATCACGCGAACTCTGCTTTAGAGTTTGCGCGATCCTCAGGACGTATGCATACGTCCAGGTGCGTGAACCCCCAAACCACCTGGACATATGCATACGTCCAAGGTCGTGAAGGGGTTAAAGGGGTTATATCACTACAAAGATTAGCTTTCAACAAGTAGGGAGTACTAGATGAAGACTTTTTAAAAATATTACGTTGGTCAGGAGATATGTGAGATTTTATCTGCTCTGAGTGCAGACAGGTTGTGCTGGTTACCAACCTGCTTTCCCTTAGCAGCTTGATAACAGAGTGCGTTATCTCTAACAAACAAAGGAGATTAATTATTTTAAGCTCTATAGTCTCTCCCGCAGTCAAGCAAATGCAAATAAAAGAGCTAAGAATACAGAACTGATATGCTAATAACTGCTATAGAACCACCCATAGCCTAACCAGGTAGAGTGAGGAAGTGTGAATCTGAATCTGTCTGTGCTCCGTGAAACAGCATAGTGAGACAACCTCTTTCAGTACGATCGTACTGTACGCGAGGGAGAGAATTGACATGTCGATTGTTCGTTGCAATTACGCGCCGCGAACAATGCATGTCACTGGGGCTGGTGGGCTGCCAGTCCATCCCTCCCCCCCTCCCCGTGCTTTGGAAATACACACTGATCAGCGCATGCTTCCAAAGCACCTGGCATATTGCGGCGCGTACCATAGGTGCTGCAATACACTGTGTGAACATATCCTAACTAACAGTTACCATGGTGATGACAGTTCATTTATGCAGGGCAATATTGCATGTACAGTACTGTCCTGTATGAAACAGCGATCCACTGCCACCACTATGAATTAAGTTTCTACCAAAACGTGTCGGTGCAGCAATGTTTTCTTGGTTGGAGTCTACACATGCACTATGTACTATTTTTAAGATGAATATGAATAACTAACCATTTTCATTTAATTTATTGCCTTGAATTCCTGTGTGTCGATGCCGGATATCCTTTGGATTTGTTTGCACTTAAAAAATCTGTGTTGCAAATTTTCTTCAAAATGTGGAAAATTGTAACGAAATCTCTAAGCCCTCTACTGTTGTAGAAAAAATAAAAATACATTTGATGCCAACATGCAGTAGACATATGGTAGATGCTAGTTATAAACAATTTTGTGTGGTATTACTATGTCTTAGAGGAAGAAATTTTTTTAACTTTGAAAATAGCAAATTTTTCCAAATTTTCAAAACATTTTGATATTTTTCACAAATAAAGAAGGATTGTATAGACATGTATCACAAGAAAACAATCTCTAAAACACATGTATAGGTAGAAATATTAAAAAGTTATTCCAGCATAAATCTGACATATGTCAGATTTAAAAAATGGGGCTCCATCTTTTGGTCCTAAAATGGCTGTGTCCTGAAGGGGTTAAAACCCTGATTATTCTTGGATGAAGGGTCCAGTGGAGGGTGTCATCAGTGAATGACAGCTATCCTGTTTTGAACATTTATACAATAAAAGATGTTAATTACTAGCAACACCGCCTACTGGATATAACGCTTCTGTAAATTGCATTGCACTGTTACTGCTTTTATCATAGCAGAAAGTTTGTTTGGCAAGCTTTAAAGTTTGGTCACCTTGTCACTTAATACTTAGTTACATTTCTTTAACATAAAATAGATAAATGAGTATTATAACCTATTGATAATAATAATAATAATAATAATAATAATAATAATAATAATAATAATACAAATTATAATCATCTTAATTTATAAAGAACCAACATATTCTGCAGCACTTTACAATGTAAAGGCTATAAGTACAGATAAAAAACCAAACATCATATAGTGAAAAGCTATTAGCAGATCAGATACAAGGTGTAAGGGCCCTGCTCGCAAGAGTTTACAATCTATGAGGGTGTAAGGGTAAGACAAACGTAGGGTGAGAAATGCTTGGTTTACACCATGGTCCAGCAATGTTTCATAAATTCAGGGTAGTGTACATAAAAGTGGATGAACCTGCCACCCAAACAGCACATTTATTTAAAGATAAGTTCTTTTGAGTGCCCAAGTGCATGGAATGACAGTAGTGTGTGTGACCAAAAGCGGGGGATTAGCAATTAGGGATCTTGGCAATCCTGAGAAGATGTATTCTCAGGGTATATAAGGGTTATTTCTCAGGTTTAATTCTCAGGGGTTATGAGAACACCTGATTGTATGGGGTAGCATGTTCCAGAGAACCGGTGCAGCAAGTGCAAAGTCTTGGAAGTGAGCAGGAAGGTTAGGATGATTGAGGCATTTAATCAAAGATTATCAGCAGAGCAGAGAGACCGGTTAGGGTGGTAGACAGAGATGAGGGGAAAATGTAGGAGGGTGCAGCGCTGTGGAGAGCTTTATGAGCGAGATTGATTCGTTTCTGTTGTATCCTGTACTGAATGGGCAACCAGACTGATATAAGGTAGAGGCATCAGCATAGTGGCTGGAAATAGAGAAGAGCCTGGCTGCTGCATTCAGGACAGATTGGAGAGGGGAGAATTTACAGAAAGTCTTTGTATTTTTGACTCTGTAATTAGAGTGAATAGTTGCACTAAAAGAACACTCAGTGTGACTCTCCAAACTACAGTGTTGTATCTCACAATAGGAATGCTTGTACCCAATACACACCACCTCTGATACAGTAAGTTCAGGTGGTGTTCCTAAATGATCAGCACTGAAAAATCAGATACAGCACCTAAATAATAAATATTCAATGAGTGATTAACAAAAGAAGGATAACTATTTGTTCAATAAACCAGAAAGCCTACGTGAATAATGAATAATTCTCCTTGAGAGTAGTGGTCCACAGGAAGAACCTTCAACAGTCAAATATTAGATGTAATGGCATCAGGCAAGGTTTAACACTGCTGACTGAAAAAGAACTCATACTGCTGCAGTGATACTGGAATCAGAGGCAGAGACAGCACTTGTACTACAATGTACAAGCAGAGCCATTTGAAATATGCTGCATGTCCTGGCTGGTGGAGTTTTAGCTTAGTATCCTTGGTCATCATGCATACTTAGAATGGCTACGATTTAACTGCTGCAGTTTGTTTGCAGAGAAAGGAGACTAAGTAAGAAAAGGAAATTTATAAATTAGTACAGAAGACATCACAAACAGATAAAAGACGGGATCTCAGATGTAATAAGCCTCCCTTACTTGGTCAAGGACAAGGCATTTTAGTGTCTTACGCAAATAAAGCAGATCGTTCCTCCACATTTTATCTACCCCAGCAATAGACTCAATTCAAAATAATAGTACATGTGTAATTGGTAGTGAAGAGGTTAATACGAGCATCCATCTCATGGTTTACTCACCACCTCAAACCTTTAGAACTATTTGTCGCCCTAATGGTGCCTAACAACAGAGAGATATAGGGTGTTGTTTTTTTCCCCATTGGACTGTTCTTTGAAGACTATATAGATGTACATTAAAAAAGCTGCACATTACTGTGAAAAAAGACTTGAAAAGG
Organism: Phyllomedusa bahiana; assembly: GCA_025379985.1. Taxonomy (NCBI): domain Eukaryota; kingdom Metazoa; phylum Chordata; class Amphibia; order Anura; family Hylidae; genus Phyllomedusa; species Phyllomedusa bahiana. The sequence continues at coordinate 3,326 of JAODAL010061553.1, read as the reverse complement.
TGTGTGTCATGCCAATCTGTATGCTTTATTTGTTTTCCACTACAAAAAATATAAACTGCAATGGAACATTCAGATTTGCAGAAATAGTTTGCATTTAAAGGGGCTGTCTCACTACATTAATTCATCTTACCTCAGTCCTGTTTTCTTGGTTTCATTTTGAATTCAGGGGTGTGTTTACTGGCTTCTACTAGGCTGCAGTAGAAGCCAGGTCTGTAGCTATAGCAACCAGTGCTGGCAACCTATCATGAGGGATTGAACAGGTCTGTAGCTATAATGACCTGAGGAGCTGATGCAGCCCATACAAGAGGGGATGTCTCAGAATAGGTAGGACACTGTTAATAGACATATATTGCAAAGTTGTTATTACTTGTTTTTGCAAGATCTTTAACATAAAAAGCAATCCTTGTAGTGAGACAATCCCATTTAGTATGTTATTGCAAGAAATGTGTTATAAGTGTAAAGATGCACAAGCTTTTTCCATTGGACTGTATATATTGACCAGGACTGTGACTGTAATAGGAAATGCATCCACTTAAGGCCAGAGTTCTTATCCCAGAACAACAACTACAATCCACATATTTAAACATCCATCCATTATATTACTGAGTGCAGGGCACAGTGAAGTTAGTTTGGATGAGACTGTAACCCCCTCAACCCTACCCCATTTGTAGACATAAGCGATTTAATCAAGAAAAGATGAAATTGAGTCGATTTTTACGGTTTTCTTAAAATTGGATCATAAATCGAGATCTAGACCTATGATTGCGCCATTTTCGCTGCTTTCTGTACTTTTGGCGGCCAGCCGATAAGTGCAGAGCACAGAGGGGGGTCAGGAACGTCACCAGTGGGGTGGGGGGTGTAAGCATCTCATTGGCTGCTAAAATTACATGACCCTGTTTTATGTATGCCACTGTATTTCCTTGTGAACGCCATTACGATTACAGACTGTGAACTGAACACATTGCTCTCTCTGCACTGCTTTTTTGAAAGCAGGAAGACATACCATTTCCCAGCAATTTCACAAAAGAAAAGCTGCTAGATAGGTTAGTTAGGGTTCAGGTACAGCAGGATTAGGGAATCATAGACAGTAGTAGTCAGAGATTTTGATACAGCTGCATACTGTATCTTTGCATTGCCCAAAAGTTCCTTGCTTCAGTTTGGGGGATGCAGCTTGTGCACAAATTACAAAGACTGAAGCAAGAACACTTGATTTGGTGTCAGAGTTTTTCCATAGCACCCCATTTCATAAATACAGTGGCTATGGAAAGTATCCAGACACATTTAAATTTTTCATTCTTTCTTTCATTGCAGCCATTTGGTAATATCAAAAAAGTTCTTTTTTTTTTTTGCTGATTAATGTACACTCTGTACCCCTCCCCCCACCATCTTGAAAGGAAAAAAACCCAGAAATGTAGATATTGTTGCAAATTTATTAAAAAAAAAAACTGGTCATAAGTAGTGTTGAGCGATTATAATCGACAAAGTTGAAATCGGCACGGTTTTTAGGTTGATCGGAAAATTCCGATCACGCAATAATTTAGGTGAGAATCTGCGCATAATCTATTACTATTGCGCCATTTTTGGCGCTTCCTGTCATTTTGGCGGCCAGCAAATCAGCTTAGAGAATAGAGCAGGGTGAGCTGGGTGTGCGACGTCATGACTGTGATGTGTATGGTTGTCATTGGCTGGAAAAATCACATGACCTCGTTTTGCATAGAACAGCCCTTCCTGTTCAGCATCAGTGTGTCAGTGTGTCTCATAAGAGCAGGACGTGTGTTAGCTCTCTCCTCAATACAGCTCAGCTCAGAGACACAGACAACTATACTTTTAGCTGTGAACATTAGAACATAGGCAGATTAGAGAATTTCAGTGTGGGCGAACACAGACAGACAGGCAGGCTTTTGAAAGGAGAGTGTATATTGTGCAGCCCAGACTCTGCTTTGAACCTACATTGAAATGGCTTTTTTTTACCAGTTTTTGCCCAGCACACCTCGCACCAGAGGTGAAATAGTACCTTTTATTTTGTGCAGCCCGGTTTTGTTCGAAGACCCTCCTTGTACTTACATTAGGATACAGAAATTTGCTAGTTATTGCTGTTGTATTTCATAGGTGCAAAAACCACCTTTTATTATCCGTACACAATTTAATTAGGTGTTTTTCACTTTGGCGCAGGCCATTTTTGTTCAAAGACCCACCTTGTACTTACATTAGGATACAGAAATTTGCTAGTAATTGCTGTTGTATTTCATTGGTGCAAAAACCACCTTTTATTATTAGTGTTGAGCGATTATTATCGACAAAGTTGAAATCGGCACAGTTTTTATGTTGATCGAAATTTTTAGATCATGCGATAATTTGGTAAAATTGTCATCCCTTTTAAAATCCGCCATTTTCGGCTTCCCGTCATTTTGGCGCCGCACATCGCTTACGAATAAGCAGGTGAAATGTGTGTCGCGTCATGATGGGGGTGTATGGGGTTTCGATTCTGGAAAAATCCATGCTTCGTTTTTCATAGAACACCCTTTTCCCGTTCAGCCTAGGTCTCTCAGCGTCTCATAGCAGTGGCGTGCGCTCTGCCCTGTGTCCAACCCGCTCACAAAAAATTCTATTCCCCACAGAGAAAAACTTAATTTAGGTGATCCTTACAACTTAGTTAGATTAGAGAGGGGAAAATTTTTTTTAGTTAGGTAGAAATTTTAAAGGAGCATCTACCCCTGTAAAAACACGGGGGGGAGCGGGGGGGGGGGTGGCCCGCGGGCGAACACAGACAAACCTATAAAGAATACTGGATAAAGTTCACCCAAGACAGTGTAAAATTGCACTGCCAAAAGTTTTTATTAACGTTTTTTTTATTGAAATATTTTGGATTTTTTGGGGGCCCCAAATTATATTAGGGTCACATCTTTTTTTTTAACTGCAGGTCTCTTTGTTAGGTTTCAAAAATCCACTTTAAATTTTCATATACATTTCAATAGGTTTCATTTTAATTTTTGAAATTTTCCCCCTTTGTTTATATTCCCCTTGCAGTTAAAAAAAGAAACCGCAATTTTGTATAGCACAGGTTGATAGGTCCAAAAATACCTTGTATTTTCCGAATAAATTTCAGATACGTGTTTTTTTCACTTTGGCGCACTACACTTTGTTATTGAGGGCCCTGCACTTAAAGTGAAAACAGCAATTTTGTAGTCACCAATTGAATTGATAGGTGCCAGAAAAACCTTTTTAATCCAAAAAATTACAGTACGTGTTTTTTCACTTTTGCGCACTAAGCTTTTTCTTGAGGCCCTTGCACTTAAATGTAAACAGCAATTTTGTGTCACCAAGGG
>JAODAL010061552.1:0-20249 GCA_025379985.1 Phyllomedusa bahiana | reverse complement strand
CCGCACCATCCCAAGAATAATCAAATACCCCCTAAACTACTGCCAAAACCCAGCCCTAACAACAAACTACCGCCCCATGCAAAAATTATATACCAGTACACTACTACCAAAAGCATGTACCGCTACACTACTACCACAACAGCAATGCTAGATAACCATATACTGCTACACTACTACGACAACACCGGTGTACGATAACCATATACCAGTACATACTACCACAGCGATATAAACATATAATACTACACTACTACCAAAAGCATGTAACGTTACACTACTACCACACAATACCGGTGCAATATAACCATATAATGCTACACTACTACCACAACACCAGTGCAATATAACCATATAATGCTACACTACTACAACCACACCGGTGTGATATAACCTTGTACCGCTACACTACTATCACAGCATAAAGCAAAAATGTACACTACTCCCAAAAAGATTAACTTACACTAAAAACCACAACAGCTCGAGATAACCATATACCGCTACACTAACACCAAAACACCCGGTGAATAAAACCAAAAAGCTACCCCCTTTTTACCAAAAGCATGTAATGTTACACTAATACCACAACAGCGGTGCAAGCTAACCATATAATGCTACACAACTACCACCACACTGGTGAGAGATAAGCATATACCACTACACTACTACCACAACAGCAGTGCGAGATAACCATATAATACTACACTACTACCAAAAGCATGTAACGTGACACTACTACCACAACACTGTTGTGATATAACCAATACTGTAACTACTCCAAAAAACCCAAATGCGTATATCATATACACTACACTATACACAATCCGGTCCCATATATATAAAATTTTTACCTATCCACAATCCCGGGCAATAGAAAAAAACCGCTACATACTATCACAACAGGGGTGCTTTAAAAATTGAACCAAAAATCCCCAAAAAAACTCCCCTACAACCACACCAGTGCGAGATAACCATATACCGCCACACTACTACCACAACACCAGTGCAATATAACCATATACGTTATACTACTACCACAACACCAGTGCAATATAACCATATAATGTTACACTACTACCACAACACCAGTGCAATATAACCATATAATGAAAACATTACCCCACAACCGGGAAAAATTTATAATAATAATTTTTATTTATATGCCCAACATATTCCGCAGCACTTTACAATATAAGGGAATAACAAGAAAACCAGAGAACTTTATAGAAAAGCTACTTACAAATCAACCCCGGGTGTGGAGGCCCCCCTTCGCAAGATTACAATCTATTAGGGGTATGGTGAAACAAAGGGTCCTGTAGGTGCCAAAGTCAGGAATGACAATGTGTGAAGAATTTTGGGGGGATAAGGGCATGTCCCCCCTGACGGTTTTCGCCGGTTTTTCGCCGGGTTTGCGTTTTTCAGACCGCCTGAAAAACGGCCGAAAATGAGCACAATGGTGCTCTATGGAAAACCCCTGCAGCAGTTCCCACTGCACAGGTTTTCCACCCGGCGGTTTTGTCGCCGGCGGACCGGTGACAAAACATTGAACATGCACAATCTTCCGTCCGGTTTCCGGACGGAACATGTGCATCTCAATGGGAGGGGGGGCTGTTCTCCGCTCATCGTGGAGAAAAGCCGCCCCCTCCGCGGCCATGGGGACGGCCGCAAAACCGGACAAATACCGGCCGGCGAAACGGCCGGTATTTGTCCACTGCCGTGTAAACGGCCCCTAACAGTTAGGGATCTTGATAGGCTTGTCTAAGAAGATGAGTTTTCAGAGCGCACTTAAAACTGTGAGAGTTGTGTGCTTGATCACATGGGGTAGCCTGTTCCAGAGAACTGGTGCAATACGTGTGAAATCTTGGAGACGGGCATGGAAGGTTCGGATGAGTGAGGTGTGTAATCTTAGATCAGTAGCAGAGCGGAGAGCCCGGGTAGGGTGGTAGACAGAGATAAGGGAGGAGATGTATGGGGGTGCAGCGTTATGGAGAGCTTTATGGGTGAAAGTGATGAGTTTATGTTATATTCTGTACTGAATAGGCAGCCAGTGCAGAGACTGACACAGGGTAGAGGCATCAGTATAGCGGCTGGAAAGAAAGACAAGCCTGGCTGCTGCATTCAGGACAGATTGGAGAGATGAGAGCTTACAGAGAGGGAGATCGATAAGCAAAGAGTTACAGTAGTCAAGACGAGAATGAATAAGAGCAGCAATGAGAGTTTGGGCTTTTTCCATAGTGAGAAAAGGACGGATTCTGGAGATGTTCTTGAGGTGCAGGTGACAGGAGCGGCAAGGGATTGGATATAGGGGCTGAAGGACAGATCCGAGTCTAGTATAACCCTCAGACAGCGGACCTGCTGCCTAGGAGAAATGGTGGTGCCACACACACAGAGAGAGATAGCAGGGTGGGGGTGGTTAGTAGACGGTGGGATGACTAAAAGTTCAGTTAATATAATGAAATAATTCTACACTACTACCACAAGATTGGTGCAATACAAGAATATAATGCTGCACTACTAACACAACATTAGTGCGATATAGCCATATAATGCTACACTCCTACCACAACTGGTGCAATATAAGCATATAACACTAAACCACTAACACAACACTAGTGTAATTTAGCCATGTAACATTACACGTCACACTAATACCACAACACTAGTGTGTTATAATCATATAACACTACAGGTCTACATCAGCACTACTGCTACAACACTGAGCACTAATATCACACTACACATAGACATCCACAGCACTGCTATAATCATATAACACTAAACATCTACAGCACTGATATATTCATATAACAATACACATACATCTGCAGCATTGGCATAATCATATAACACTACACATAGATATCTACAGCCCTATCAGTGTTGTAGATGTATGTGTATTGTTATATGAAAGTCAAAAGTTTCCATACACTGGGATTACTCTGCCTTTAAACAGTTTGGGACAGCCCATATGATGATGTCAGGTCTTTGGAAGCTTCTGATAGGTTTATTGGCAACATCTGAGTTAATTAGAGACACAGCTGTGGATTAATTTTAATACACATCAGAACACATTGCTTCTGTGTGTAACATCATGGGAAAGCCTAAAGAAATCAGCCAAGATATCAGGAAGAGGATTGTGGACTTGCACAAGTCTGGATCATCCTTGGTGCAATTTCCAGATGCCTGAAGGTGCATCATTCATCTGTAAAACAATTATAAGCAAGAAAAAACAAGATGGGAATGTCCAGCCATCAGACCGCTCAGAAAGGAGACGGGTTCTGTCTCAGAGATGAACATGCTTTGGTCCGACATGTGCATATCAACCCAAGAACAAAAGGAAAAGACCTTGTGAAGATGCTGGCAGAAGCTGGTAAGATTGTGTCATTATCCACAGTGAAGCGAGTACTGTATCAACATGGGCTGAAAGGCCGCTCTGCCAGGAAGAAGCCATTACTCCAAAAGAAACATAAAAGCCAGATTAATGTTTGCAAATGCACAAGAACAAAGACCTACATTTGTGGAGACATGTCCTGTGGTCTGAACTAAAATTTAACTGTTTGGCCATAATGACCATCGTTACATTTGGAGGAAAAAGGGAGAAGCTTGGTAGTCTAAGAACACCATCCCAACTGTGAAACATGAAAGTGGCAGCATCATGTTGTGGGGTTGTTTTGCTGCACGAGGGACTGGTGCACATCACAAAATAGATGGCATCATGCGGAAAGAAGAATATGTGGCAATACTGAAAAACTCTCAAGACATCAGCCAGGAAGAAAACTTTGGGGGGAAATGGTCTTCCAAATGGAATGACCGAAGCTACTGCCAAAATGTCCCTTTCAAAAGTGGCTAAGGAGAACCAAGTCAATGTTTTGGAGGGCCATAACAAAACCTGATTTGTTTTATTGAGTATTCAGGCTTAGTGTGTATGTGTATGTTATATATTTATCGGGCTGTAATGTTGGTATGTTATTGATTATATCAGGGTGTATGTTGTGTAGTGTTATAGATATACCATGCTCTAGAGTGTTGTGTGTGTATATATTATATAGGGCTGTAGTTGTGTATGTTGTGTTTAGATTATCAGTGTGTAGATGATGTAGTGTTATATGATTACAGTTTGTAGATGATGTGTGTGTTTATATGATTATATCAGGGCTGTAGTGTGTTGTGTAGTGTATTTATTATATCTACGTAGAGTAGTGTAGTGTTATATATAATCAGTCTGTAGAGTTAGTGTTGTTATATGAATTAATCAGTGCTGTAGATGTAGTTGTGTAGTGTTATATTATTATATCAGTGTTCTAGATGTGGTTTGTAGTGTTATATGATTATATCAGTGTTCTAGTATGTGTATTGTGTAGTGTTATATGATTATATCAGTGTTCTAGATGTGTATGTGTAGTGTTATATGATTATATCAGGGCTGTAGTTGTGTATGTGTAGTGTTATATGATTATATCAGTACTTTAGATGTATGTGTAGTGTTATATGATTATATCAGTGCTGTAGATGTGTATGTGTAGTGTTATATGATTATATCAGTGCTGTAGATGTGTATGTGTAGTGTTATATGATTATATCAGTGTTCTAGATGTGTATGTGTAGTGTTATCTGATTATATCAGTGCTCTAGATGTGTATGTGTAGTGTTATCTGATTATATCAGTGCTGTAGATGTGTATGTGTAGTGTTATATGATTATAATAGTGCTGTAGATGTATGTGTAGTGTTATTTGCTGATATCAGGGCTGTAGTTTTGTACGCTACATATCTTCAGCACTGATGTAATCATATAACACTGCAAAGACAATAGTAAACCAGTTCTCTTCATTGTCCAATCAGATTCCAGCTTTTATCCTTTCTCTGACGGTCAGAAAATGCCAGAGGCAATGTGATTGGTTGTTGGGGTGGCCTATAGCATCCAATCAAATCACAGCTAAGCATCTGAAAATGAAAGCAGTGACTTGATTGGTTGCTAAGGGCAACCCTTCTCCTTCCTCTTTGTTGCGCTCATAGTAAGTTTTCCCCCCCCATTTCAGAAAAATTATCTGAATATTATGGTTCCGGATATCTGTCAAGGATTTTGGTTCCTACACGCGGCAATAAAACGTGCAGTTCACTTGCGTCCGGCAGCGGCCATGCTGTGACTCATTTTCCCCAGCGAACGTGTCATAGGAAGAGCAGGCAAAACAGATTCTGAAAAATTCATTTTCCATATTGTGGATAATATTATCACTTGTGCTGTTTTCCGTGGGGAAATCTTATTGTTGCTGAATTCTGGCAGAAATATTCTGACATCTCCTTAGCAAAATGGGGCTTAGCAGACAGGATGCGCTAGGTATTTAGGGTCTAGAGGCAGGCGGGATTTTTAGTAGAAAGGTCAAGGGCGTTCAAGGTCATGTACCAGAAGAATATGTCATTTTCATTTTTGCTATGGCGCCCTGCCTCTATAGTATGTGCCCCTCACCTCCTGTCTCTTCCCCCCTCCTTGTAGATTGTAAGCCCTCGCGTGTAGGGTCATATCTCCCTCTGTCGTGCCAATTGTCATCCCTTATCACTGTACTCGTTTGACTTATGTAATGTATGTAACCCCCTCGAATGTACATCGCCCTGGAATCAATGGCGCTTTAAAATAAATAATAATAATAATAATAATGGGTGGCATGTTGAGAAGTCTGTGGGGCAAATTTATCAAGGCAGTTGTCCACCATATTTATTATGTATTTAAGACAGTTTCTAGACACTTCTGCGCCTTTTTCTTTTGGTTAACTGAAATTTTTATTATTTTCCATAAAGAACACAAAATAAATGACATTAGCACCATTTTTTTTAAAACTCTTTTTATTGGTTTTCCAAATATAACATAGAGTCAATAACAAACAGCATGAAAATGGATCACACATATAAGCCTTTGGTTGTACCAAAGGTATAGTGAAGAATAGAAGCAAAATGTTTGTTTCCAATAAATCGTACAAAATTATAAAACTTTTAAACTTTACGGTGACACCTTCAACATCGATTATCATATTTGTTATAGGCCGTTACCAGCTGCCAACACACCTATCCTCCTTCCTAGGTGACCCTTCCCGATCCGTACCCCAACCCCACGATTCCATCCCTCAAGATGTGACTTTCAAGTCACCAGTTTTCTGGACGCTTTGACGTGGGTCCGGGCACGGATCTGGAGCGCCCCCTTACATACTGTTCCAGGCTAATGAATAGGAGCATACACGGCGTCAACGATCCGTTTTTGGATCCGGAAAATGCACCCAAAAGCGCTGCGTCAATCACATCCAAAATTCATCCAACACACAGGTGCGTGTTTGGCTGCGTTTTGACTTCAGCAGGATCGCACCCTATAGTTTTATATAGGGCTCAAGAATCAAACGGATCAAGAACTGACATGACAATTCTTTGAACGGATCCGAAAGACGCAATTAAACACGTATCGGGGATCACTCGTCTGAACGCCGATGCGTGTTTCACATTGAAAGCAATGTAAATTACACTGCACATTGTTAAATGCGTGCTTAGGTCCATTTATGGTCCAAAACACTGATCCAAACACACATCTAAAAATGGATCCAAAATCGGATCGAACACGCTATGTGAACATATCCTAAGAGTTAGGGTATGTTCACACGGCTTATTGTCACTTCTCTTCTTGGGCGTACGATACGATCGTATTGTACGCCCGGGTAGAAAACGGTCTCCATAGTTTTTCTTTTAATTACTGAAATTTGGGGGGGGTTTTACGCCGGTAAAAAGGCAATACTGGCGAAATGCGCGTGCAAATTGTAGAAAATAAGCCGTGTGAACTGCCCTAATGTCTTTTTAATCAGCATAAGAAATCATGGGGCACACAGAAAGACGGGAAGGGGGCCCCTACTTGTTTTTTTGCCCTAGCCAGGAAATATTTGGTTTGATCCTTAACTAATTCCTGCACCCGTCATAAAAATAGGGTCTTTGTTTTTTTTTTTTTCCTTTTTTCTTTGGAATTTTTTTTGTATATGTTTTTTTGATATATTGATAAAAAATGTCAATAAACTCCCAATTTAAAAAAATAATAATAAAAAAAAGTGGAGATGATTTAGTCATCCTAATTCTTGCAGGTATCTTCCAGTGTGTGCCGCTGAGGTGCCCCGCATCCCTATAGGAAACTTTAGCCATGTAGGGGAAACTTTAACCGAAATGTATCCTAACCCTAACAGGAGGAATCAAAAAAAAGGGCCCGTTTGACACTGTAATTTACAATAATACAGGGAAAAATTATGAGGTTTTTTCCAAAGACCTTACCAGTCAACGCAAAGCGAATTCAGTGGCTGAAGTAACAGCCCGATGCTGAAGGGTTATCCGTCCCCTCATAAACTCTGGGGGATTTCCAATCTGCACAAACAAGCCTTCTGCAGAACAGTGGTCAGCGTGGCTGCTTTGCTGCACTGAGTCAGTAGGTTGCAACAAAAGCCTAAGTAAAGACAGAGTCCTGCGACTGTTTCATTGTGAACCTAAAATGTGTCTGTCATTTTCCCCACACATGATTTGTAATGTGGAAAAATGCTATAAAAACTCATTAAATAAAAAAACAACACCCATGCAAACACGCCTTTTTTGGTGCAAAAAACCCCCAGAAACGATGGAGGTGTATGGGGAGAAAAAGGGGTGTCAAATTCATTTTCACCAAGAGCCACATCACAGCTTTATGGCTGCCACCAAAGCACAGTTGGAGGGCCTTGTAGGGTGGGGTAAGTGCTTTTGGGGGGGGTGGCGAAACTGTGACACGCCCGGGACAGATGGCCCAAAGGGGACGGGAAACCCTTCTCCCCGGGGGGCCCCAGGGGAGGGGGCCTGGGGTGCTTTTTCAGGGGGAAAGGCAAGAAGAGGGAGAAAGCAAGAGAATGTGCAGTTGGGGGCCCCCAAAAATTAACCCTGGTATTGCCATACGTGGCAATAACAGTGTTCCTATCCAAATAACAAACCAAAGCTCGATTGATAAAACTTTTCAAAAATGTTACACTCCCTTTAAATCCCATATTTTACTCCATACAGTGGCACTACATGCATTCGTGCCTTAATAATCCATTAATTCTAAATTGATAATACCATGCAATCTGCGTTACACTGCCATTCATTGTCTATTTAATGCCGCTATACAGTGGGCACATAACAGTGTTTTACAATTCCCAAATATAGTGCCATTATATGTCAAAGGTTGGGTTCATGCTACATTATTGACAACATCTACAATATCTGTTTGGGCATTGTAAAAAAGGGAACTGATGCAAAGGGTGTGTTCACATGGCTTCAATTGCCGCGAATTTCGACACGCATTTCGCCGCATATTGCGCTTTATACGCAGCAAAATGCACGCCACAATTACGGTAATTCATAGCTATCATAGTGATCTATGGATTACGCGTCTCCCCGCGCATACAATACGATCGTATTGTTTGCGGGGGTGGAGAATTGACATGTGAATTGTTCGCGCCGATTACGTGCCGCTGACATTTCATTTCAATGTGGCCAGTGCCAGGCCGGTCCCCCCGTGCTTTGGAGTTACGCATTGATCAGCGTGTGATTCCAAAACACCCGGCGTATTGTAGCGCATACTGTACGCACACCGCAATTACACCGTGTGAACATAGCCAAACCATGATGTAGCCCATAGACATCAATAGAACAAACATAATTCTTTTTGGACTACTATGATAACTTTGTCAAACATATATGCTTTTTGTGCAAAACATGACAAAAACTGTAATCTGCTAGCACATAGAGCAGACAGAGTTCAAATAGGACTACATTTGTTCTTCTGGCCATTAGCAGGCGTCACAGCTACGTCTTGAGTATCTTTTTTCCTGATACCCCAACGGATACCTCTGACGTAGAAAATAATGCAGTGTAAATCCAGCCTAATACTTTAATTGTGTGGCTAAGTAATACCACCATACAGTGCTAATTAATAGTACCAAATAGTCTGTATTGTACAATGCCACTGAATGACTACATAAGACTACTGTCAGCACCATAGAGTACGTCTCTAATTTAATTTGGGTAGGACGTGCATGGTATGGACAGGCTGGGGAAGGCCCGGGCCAGTAAGTGCCCACTTTGCCCACAAAATAATATAGTACTGTGGCCTATGTAACAAGGCAGCAACTGATTGGCCGGCGCTTGTTCCAGAAGAGATTATTAGGATCAGGTGCAGCCTCTGTTTTAGTTCTTTCATCCTGGAAGATGTTCCCAGGCGACATCTCCCTCCGCACAGACCTGGAGTAAAGATGCGATTGCTTGGTGTGTCTTGTGTGTGTTCATAGGATTTTTTCCACAGGCGGCTGAGACGTCGGCCGGTCTCCTGGGGGGAGAGGACAGGTAATCATTATGCAGCAAAGCGGGAGGAATCTGCTCCAACTCTCCACTTTCCACTATTGATTCTTTCCAGCTGCAAGAGCCTCAAACCACATAGAGAGAAACCTAGATCTGCGGCGCCCTGGAAAAGCAAAACGCTGCTCTGTGAAGTGGGAGATGCACAGATACTGAGCCGCATCCAAGACGGTACATGTCCTCCATGAGTCCTAATCCGAAGGACCGGCTCTCCACACAGTGATGGACAAGGTCTGGACGTAGAAGGATCGGCTCTCCACACAGTGATGGACAAGGTCTGGACGTAGAAGGATCGGCTCTCCACACAGTGATGGACAAAGGGCCGACACCAGAAGGACCGCTCTCCACACAGGATGGACAAGGTCCGGATGTAGAGGAACCGGCTCTCCACACAGTGATGGACAAGGTCCGGACGCAGAAGGACCGGCTCTCCACACAGTGATGGACAAGGTCTGGACGTAGAAGGACCGGCTCTCCACACAGTGATGGACAAGGTCCGGACACAGAAGGACCGGCTCTCCACACAGTGATGGACAAGGTCTGGACGCAGAAGGACCAGCTCTCCACACAGTGATGGATAAGGTCTGGACGCAGACGGACTGGCTCTCCACATAGTGATGGACAAGGTCCGGACAGAGAAGGACCGGCTCTCCACACAGTGATGGACAAGGTCTGGACGCAGAAGGACCGGCTCTCCACACAGTGATGGACAAGGTCCGGACAGAGAAGGACCGGCTCTCCACACAGTGATGGACAAGGTCCAGGCGCAGAAGAACCGGCTCTCCACACAGTGATGGACAAGGTCCAGGCGCAGAAGGACCGGCTCTCCACACAGTGATGGACAAGGTCCAGACGCAGAAGGACCGGTTCTCCACACAGTGATGGACAAGGTCCGGACGCAGAAGGATCGGCTCTCCACACAGTGATGGACAAGGTCTGGATGTAGAGGAACCGGCTCTCCACACAGTGATGGACAAGGTCCAAACGCAGAAGGACCGGTTCTCCACACAGTGATGGACAAGGTTCGGACGCAGAAGGATCAGCTCTCCTCACAGTGATGGACAAGGTCTAGACGCAGAAGGACCGGCTCTCCACACATTGATGGACAAGGTCCGGATGTAGAGGAACCGGCTCTCCACACAGTGATGGACAAGGTCTGGACGCAGAAGGACCGGTTCTCCACACAGTGATGGACAAGGTCTGGATGCAGAAGGACCGGCTCTCCAAACAGTGATGGACAAGGTCTGGACGTAGAAGGACCGGCTCTTCACACAGTGATGGACAAGGTCTGGATGCAGAAGGACCGGCTCTCCAAACAGTGATGGACAAGGTCTGGACGTAGAAGGACCGGCTCTCCACACAGTGATGGACAAGGTCCGGACGCAGAAGGACCAGCTCTTCACACAGTGATGGACCAGGTCCGGACACAGAAGGACCAGCTCTCCACACAGTGATGGATAAGGTCCGGACGAAGAAGGACCGGCTCTCCACACAATGATGGACAAGGTCTGGACGCAGAAGGACCGGCTCTCCACACAGTGATGGACAAGGTCTGGACGCAGAAGGACTGGCTCTCCACACAGTGATGGACAAGGTCCAGGCGCAGAAGAACAGGCTCTCCACACATTGACAGACAAGGTCCAGACGCAGAAGGACCGGCTCTCCACACAGTGATGGACAAGGTCCAGACGCAGAAGGACCGGTTCTCCACACAGTGATGGACAAGGTCCGGACGCAGAAGGATCGGCTCTCCACACAGTGATGGACAAGGTCCAGGGGCAGAAGGACCGGATCTCCACACAGTGAGGGACAAGGTCTGGACGCAGAAGGATCGGCTCTCCACACAGTGATGGACAAGGTCCGGATGTAGAGGAACCGGCTCTCCACACAGTGATGGACAAGGTCCAAACGCAGAAGGACCGGCTCTCCACACAGTGATGGACAAGGTCCAGACGCAGAAGGACCGGCTCTCCACACAGTGATGGACAAGGTCCAGACGCAGAAGGACCGGCTCTCCACACAGTGATGGACAAGGTCCGGATGTAGAGGAACCGGCTCTCCACACAGTGATGGACAAGGTCGGATACAGAAGGATCGGCTCTCCACACAGTGATGGACAAGGTCCGGACGCAGAAGGACCGGCTCTCCACACAGTGATGGACAAGGTCTGGATGCAGAAGGACCGGTTCTCCACACAGTGATGGACAAGGTCCAGATGTAGAGGAACCGGCTCTCCACACAGTGATGGACAAGGTCTGGATGCAGAAGGACCGGCTCTCCACACAGTGATGGACAAGGTCCGGATGTAGAGGAACCGGCTCTCCACACAGTGATGGACAAGGTCTGGATGCAGAAGGACCGGCTCTCCACACAGTGATGGACAAGGTCTGGATGCAGAAGAACCGGCTCTCCACACAGTGATGGACAAGGTCCGGATGTAGAGGAACCGGCTCTCCACACAGTGATGGACAAGGTCTGGATGAAGAAGGACCGGCTCTCCACACTGTGCTGGACAAGGTACGGACGCAGAAGGACCGGCTCTCCACACAGTGATGGACAAGGTAAGGATGAAGAAGGAACGGCACTCCACACAGTGATGGACAAGGTCTGGATGCAGAAGGACCGGCTCTCCACACAGTGATGGACAAGGTCCACACAGTGGAGTGTAGATCATACGGCTTCATGAAGGTTGAAAGCTAATTACTATAGTGAGAAAACCCCTGTAAGAGACAACATGATTAATTTTTATATAAATGGCCCATAAAAAAGAAGTATGGTGAAAAGCTGTTTCATGACAAACCTTCTTTACCATTACTGTGATTCCGTGTCTCACTACAGGGATCGCTGCTTTTTATGTTAAAGATCTTGCAAAAACAAGTCACTTTGCAATATATGTCCATTAACAATGTCCTACCTATTCCTAGATATCCCCTCTTGTATGGGCTGCATCAGGTCCGCAGGTCGCTATAGCTACAGACCTGTTTGATCTCTCCCAATATGCTGCCAGCACTGGTTGCTATTGCTACAGACCTGTTCAATCTCTCATGATAGGCTGCCAGCGCTGGTTGCTATAGCTACATACCTGTTTGATCTCTCCTGATAGGCTGTCAGCACTGGTTGCTATAGCTACAGACCTGGCTTCTACTACAGCCTAGTAGAAGCCAGTAAACAAGCCCCTGAATTCAAAATTAAACCAAGAAAACAGGGCTGTGGTAAGATGAATCAATGTAATGAGATAACCCCTTTATGCTCAAATCTGGCGGTTTTCGGCCAGAAGAGTCCAGTTTATTCATGAAAAGAGTCAGTTTAATTCATGACCCGCCCACCTGAGGATAGCCCCGCCCACATCACAGCTGATTAATCTATTACTTTGAATAGGAAGAAACATGTGCATAACTGTCAGGTGGGCGGGGATAGCTTTGGTGGGTGGGGCTAACACCTGGTCATGAATAATCTGGACTCTTTTCTGGCTGCAAACTCTCAGATTTGAGCAGGAAATGCTCTGAAACTGCATCATTTTACAGAATAAGGGACAGAGGGCTGGAAACAGCAGGTCTGACACAGCTTGTTCTACCCTCAGCAAGGGGGGCATAATCTATGTGACAGGTTCCCTTTAACACCTATGAAGTCATTTAGAATTCTTGTAGGTCCCGGTTGTTGAAGGTTCCGTTCGGAATCTGCTTTACAAATTCCGTCAGGAATGGCGGTAAAAATACCATGGCAAGCTGTGAGGATGACGCACACTGCGGCGGAAACCTGACAGCCCCATTGTAATCAGTGGGCTCCATCAAGTGCCGTTGATGTACATTGTAAAACGGGTCTGGCTCCACCTCTGAGACAGGAACCTGTAAGGCAAATGTGAACTAGGCCTTAAATTATAAATCCAGTTTGATTGCCATTTTTAGGGTTGGTTGGTTCATGCCCTATGGATTCTGTAATCTGGATCACTAGCGGGAAACAAAATTTTAAGATTACCTATGCCCCTCCTTTAGTTGAAGTTGTACCTTACCCAAAGGACAACAACACTAAACACAACAGCTGCCTTGCAGTTTCCTAAACTTCTCAGTTGCCCAAGGCCCTTGTTCACTAATTGCAGCTGAGGACAAAAACCCAAAGGGGTTATATCGAAAGGATATGCCGAAAATGTCTAATATAGTGGGGAAAAAAATATAGTCAGCCACCAATTGTGCAAGTTCTCCCACTTACAAAGATGAGAGGCGCCTGTAACCGACATCATAGGTCGACCTCAACTATGAGAGACAAAATGAGAAAACAAATCCAGAAAATAATTGTCTGATTTGGAAAGAATTTATTTGCAAATTATGGTGGAAAATAAGTATTTGGTCCCCTACAAACAAGTAAGATTTCTGGCTCTCACAGACCTGTTGCTTCTTCTTTAAGAGGCTCCTCTGTCCTCCACTCATTACCTGTAGTAATGGCTCCTGTTTGAACTTGTTATCAGTATAAAAGACACCTGTCCACAACCTCAGTCACACTCCAAACTCCACTATGGTGAAGACCAAAGAGCTGTCAAAGGAAACAAAACTGTAGCCCTGCACCAGGCTGGGAAGACTGAATCTGCAATAGGCAAGCAGCTTGGTGTGAAGAAATCAACTGTGGGAGCAATAATTAGAAAATGGAAGACATACAAGACCCTGATAATCTCCCTCCATCTGGGGCTCCAGCAAGATCTCACCCCGTGGGGTCAAAATGATTACAAGAACGGTGAGAAAAAATCCCAGAACCACACGGGGGACCTAGTGAATGACCTGCAGTAGCAGACTGGGACAATGTACAAAGGCTGTAACACATTCACCGCCAGGGACTCAGATCCTGCAGTGCCAGACGTGTCCCCTGCTTAAGCCAGTACTTGTCCGGGCCCATCTGAAGTTTGCTAGAGAGCATTTGGATGATCCAGAAGAGTATTGGGAGAATGTCATATGGTCAGATGAAACCAAAGTAGAACTGTTTGGTAGAAACACAACTCGTCGTGTTTGGAGGAAAGAGAATGCAGAGTTGCATCCAAACAGCATCAGACCTACTGTGAAGCATGGGGGGGCAACATCATGCTTTGGGGCTGTTTCTCTGCAAAGGGACCAGGACAACTGATCCGTGTACATGAAAGAATGAATGGGGTCATGTATCGTGAGATTTTGAGTGCAAACCTCCTTCCATCAGCAAGGGCACTGAAGATGAAATGTGGCTGGGTCGTGACAATGATCCCAAGCACACTGCCAGGGCAATGAAGGAGTGGCTTCGTAAGAAGCATTTCAAGGTCCCGGAGTGGCCTAGACAGTCTCCAGATCTCAACCCCATAGAAAACCTTTGGAGGGAGTTGAAAGTCCATGTTGGGCAGCGACAGCCCCAAAACATCATCGCTCTAGAGGAGACCTGCATGAAGGAATGAGCCAACATACCAGCCACAGTGTGCGCCGACCTTGTGAAGACAGAAAACGTTTGACCTCTGTCATTGCCAACAAAGGATAAATAACAAAGTATTATTTGCAAAATTTGCAAATAAATTATTTCCAGATCAGACAATGTGATTTTCAGGATCTGTTCTCTCATTTTGTCTCTCATAGTTGAGGTCGACCTATGATGTCAGTTACAGGCCCCTCTCATCTTTTTAAGTGGGAGGACTTGCATAATTGGTGGCTGACTAAATACTTTTTTTCCCCACTGTAGGTACCAGTCCAACACTGTGACCTGCACCTGTGTTGAGAATGATCCTCCAAAGTCTATGCAGAATGGGGAGGAGGTCATGCATGCGCAGCATTCTCCATTCTGTTCTATAGGAGAAGTGAACTCAGTGGTATTCAGAACTCCCATTGAAAAGGACAGAGCCCGTGCATGCGCAACTCCATTCTCCGGTATTATATACAGCATATGGTAGGAAAGGGTCCTCTTGCAGATTTTGCACTGGGGCCTCTAGGATATTCAACCATAACCTGCCTGAACACATGTGTCCCGATGGACTATGGGGGTCAGGGCAATGTTTGCACTAGAACTGTATATACTAGACAGGGAGGTGATGTACCGCTCACATGTGAATATCACACGACCCTGTGAACACACTGCAAGGGGCGCGTGTTTTGTGCGAGGCCAAGCCTCATCTTGCATCCTCACCCTGGATTAATAGGACGGCCACCTGCTAATGTGATAATATCGGCCTGTCACCACATTGATACCAAGAGGCCGGGTCATCTGCAGTGTATTTTGGGCAGATAGTTACAGCAGTGATTGGGATTCTGAACAGTCCTGGTTACATCTTGAAATTAGACCTTTTTTTAGGTGTCCATAAAGGGTCAAACCGTCCGGAAGCAGAGATGTGGCCGCTGCCGAAGGTTGTAGGGTATCAGAAGAATATAGAGAGAGCTGTGTACAGGATATGGCAGAAGACATGGTGCAATGTACTGTAGCTAAGCATGCCGCAGACCCTCATGTAGCCCCATAACAATGTCAACTACAATGCCCCATAACTATTCAGATCCTCAGAGAGTTCTTTGCCATGAGGAGCCATGTAGAACTTCCAGTGACCAGTATGAGAGAGTGAGAGTGATCACACCTGCTCCCCATTGATACCTGGAACTTTGTAACACTAGTGAGCCAAATGACACCATGGAGGGAAAATGGCAAATTGGGCACAATTTGTCCATTTTCCCTTAGGGGTGTACTCACTTTTGTTGTCACTTAGGGGTTTACTCACTTTTGTTGCCAGCGGTTTAGATATTGATGGCTGTGTTATATTTGGGGCACACCACCGTTACTTTGTTATACAAGCTGTACACTGACTACTTTACATGGTATCCAAGTGTCAGATCTTCATTGTTGTCCCATGAAGATATATAATACAATATTTACAAAAAAGTGAGGGGTGTACTTACTTTTCTTAGATACTGTATCCTTAGCAGTTATAGACACTGGCAGGGCTGCCATCAGTCATCTATTAACCTATTCAG
Organism: Phyllomedusa bahiana; assembly: GCA_025379985.1. Classification (NCBI taxonomy): domain Eukaryota; kingdom Metazoa; phylum Chordata; class Amphibia; order Anura; family Hylidae; genus Phyllomedusa; species Phyllomedusa bahiana. The sequence goes on along the minus strand of JAODAL010061552.1, from coordinate 3,913 downwards.
GGCCACATACAACCAAGTCAAATGGGGCCTCCATCCATTACTAGTTCCTGTTTTTTAACATATCAGTTAGCCCCATTTTGATAAGGGCCCCTGACAGGAGTAGTGCCTGTACTGCCCTATTGGCACCCCTGGATACTGGCATTCATAGTACCCCATGTTATGGGTAGTCATAGGGTCATCATGTTATTCACAGTCATAGTGCCCATATGTCATTGGCAGTCATAGACAGTGCCCTTATGTTATTGGCAGATATAGTGCCCCCCAGTCACTGACGGGCCTCCAGAATACTGGCAGTCGTAGTGCCCCCATGTTATGTGAAGCCATAGTGCCACCATATGATGGACAGCCGTAATGCCCCCATTCCATTGGCAGTTAAAAACAGTGCCACCAAAGCATTGGCATTGTTAGTGTCACCATGTTATTGCTGTTATAGTGCCCCCATGAGATGGGCAGTCATAGTCTTAATCAAAGACATAGTGCCCAACAAACATGGGCAGTAATATACAGACCTCGTGTTATTGGCAGTGATAGTACTCCACTATGATTGATGGTCATAGACAGTGCCACCGACACACTGGTAGTCGTAGTGCCCCATGCCATTGGCAGTCATAAACAATGCCCCCAAAACATTAGCATTGTTAGTGCCACCATGTTATTGCCATTATAGTGCCCCTATATAATGAGTAGTCACAGTACCCCCTTGTGATTGACAGTGAAAGTGCCCCCCATGTCATTGGCATTTGTAGCGCCCCCATGTTGTTCGCAGTCATAGTGCCCAGGTGTGATGGGCAGTGGCAGCGCCTCCATGTTATCGCGGTGTCTACACCCGTGTGATGGGCAGTCAGAGACTGTCTGAATTCAGGAAAGTCTAGAGGTGCAGCATGAAATTACACAAACCCTATCATCTCTGGGCCTGTGGGAAAGATGAGACCTGGCCTTGAGTTGGTCATGGGCGGCAATGCCACGTTCTGGGGCACTTTCACCTTAGTCTCATTGTTGGCCCACACTTCATGTCTATACCCGCTGTGGACTCTCCACCCGAGCTGGGACCATAGGGAATGACTACTTTTCACGGCTCTGTACAGCTCCTTACGTTCACACAAGCCGGGGGCAGACGAGGGTTGTTATGTGGCACAAATTTCAGCATTTTGCTTCTGACAGATGTACAGGACCAGTTCATGCAAATTATGCAGCCGATGGCGAAATTAAACACCCGGGACTGAAGGGGGGGTCACCTCAGTGTTTAAAAAGGCAGAGTAAACTATCCCTGAGGCTGTGGGGGGCTCCCTCCTTTGTGGTCAAACATGCCAGCACTGACATTCCTCCGAGCCAGCACTTATAGAGTCTTACTGTGATTACCTTCCCTGGACCGAAATGTTTCCCTGCACTGGTCGTCCCTTAATACCCCTTCGTTAAGATTTTTAGTAACACAGTAAAATTCCTTTAATCTGGCATCGTGTCAGAATGATCAGAATAGAATGGATTATTGGAAGTTCATAATATATATATTATATATATATATATATATATATATATATATAATGCATTTTTATGAATGTACGCACATACATTCTACTCCAAAATCTGTGTTTTATTATGTTTTCGGGAAAAATTAAAGGGGTTGTCTCACTACAAAAATTGCTTTTTATGTTAAAGATCTTGCAAAAACAAGTCACTTTGCAATATGTGTCCATTAACAGTGTCCTACCTATTCTCCTCGTGTATGGGCTGCATCAGTCCTTCAGGTCGCTATAGCTACCCGACCTTTTGATTTCTTCTGTTTGACTACCAGCGCTGTTGCTATAACAGACCTGTTTGATCTATCCTGATTTGGCTGCCAGCACTGGGTTTCTATAGTACAGACCTGTTTGATCTCTCCTGATAGGCTGCCAGCGCTGGTTGCTATAGCTACAGAAACCCGTTTATCTTCTGATAGTGCAGGTGGTTGTATAGCTACAACTGTTTGATCTCTCTGATAGGCTGCCAGTGCTGGTTGCTATAGCTACAACCGTTTGATCTCTTGATAGGTGCCGCATGGTGCTATAGTACTGACCCATTGATCTCTCCTGATAGGCTGCCAGCGCTGGTTGCTATAGCTACAGACCTGTTTGATCTCTCCTGATAGGCTGCCAGCGCTGGTTGCTATAGCTACAGACCTGTTTGATCTCTCCTGATAGGCTGCCAGTGCTGTTGCTATAGCTACAGACCTGTTTGATCTCTCCTGATAGGCTGCCAGCACTGGATGCTATAGCTACACAACTGTTTGATCTATCCTGATAGACTGAGACCATTGGATGCTATAGCTACAGACCTGGCTTCTACTGCAGCCTAGTAGAAGCCAGTAAACACGTCCCTGAATTCAAAATGAAACCAAGAAAACAGGACTGAGGTGAGATGAATCAATGTAGTGAGACAACCCCTTTAAGTAATGTTACAAGTTGAAGCAGTAATCTGTGCCCATTTCCCATGACTGGTAGCATGTCTAAACAAGGGACACCAATGCGAAAACCCGATGGACCCATTGTAATCAATAGGCTCCATCAGGTGCTGTGAAACGGATCCCCCGGCGCCCGTTTTCACCTCTGATGCAGATGTGAACCAAGCCAAAGAAAGTCCCTGTATTATTATAGCCAGAGTTAGTCCCGCCATGCCATTGGCAGTCATAGATAATGACTCACATCATGGGCAGCCATACACAGTGCCCCAATGCCAGCCTGTTATTCGCAGTCATAGTGCCCCCATGATACTAGCAGTCATAGAGCCCCCATATGATGGGCAGTCATAGACAGTACTCCCATGTCATTGATAGTCATGGTGCCACCATGTCATTGGCAGTCAAAGATAATGTCCCACATACACAGTGTCCCATATCATTATCATAGTACCACCATGCCATTGGCAGCTAAGATATTACCAGTCATGGAACCCTCATGTCATTGACAGTCAAACACAGTGCTCCCATGTCATTGATGATCATAGTGCCACCATGTCATTGGCAGCCATCGTGCCCCCATGTGATGGACAGTCACAGACAATGCCCCCCATGTTATTGTCAGCCATGGTACCCACATGTCATGGTACCCCTAATTCATAAACAGTCATACACATTAGCTGGCATTGTGTCAACATGCCATTGGAAGTCACAGTGCCCCTACTTGATGGGCAGTCTTAGACAGTGCTTTCATGTTATTGGTAGTCGTATACAGTCCCCCATGTCATTGGCAGCCATAGAGTCCCCAAATAATTGATAGTCAAAGACAGTGCCCCCATGTCATTGGCAGCCATAGTGTCCCCAAATCATTGATAGTCAAAGACAGTGCCCCCATGTCATTGGCAGCCATAGGGTCCCCATATCATTGGCAGCCATAGAGCCCCCATGTCATTGGAAGCCATAGATAGTGTCTCATGCAGTTTGCAGTCATACAAAGTGTCCCCCTGTCATTGATAGTCGTAGACAGTGCTGTCATGTCTTTGGCAGCCATAGCGCCTCCATGTCCTTGGCAGCTATAGTGCCCACATGTCATTGGCAGCCATAGCGCCTCCATGTCCTTGGCAGCCATAGTGCCCACATGTCATTGGCAGCCATAGAGCCTCCATGTTATTGGCCGCCATAGTACCACCATGTCATTGGCAGCCATAGAGCCTCCATGTGATTGGAAGCTATTGTGCCCCCATGGCATTGACAGTCATAGAGCCCCTATGTCATTGGCAGTCCTGGTGCCCCTACGGCATTGGTAATCATATGCAGTGCTCCCAAGCCATTGATAGTCATAGACAGTGTCTCATGTCATAAACTTATTTTATCAGTAAAATTTCCTTTTTGCTTCTCTCCGCTCAGACAACGCACATTCTGTTACGGATTATCAGACCTTCAAGATTATCAGATTATGGATTAAATTATTTTTACTTTAGT
>JAODAL010061551.1:0-20250 GCA_025379985.1 Phyllomedusa bahiana | reverse complement strand
AAAAAATATTTATTTTTTGGGTTAAAAAAGCCGGTTTTTTTTTGTCAGCACCCCAGCAAAAAACGCTTAATTAAACCCCCTGGATGAAATTTTGGGAAATTTGGGAAATTGAGCACCCCAAAAATGAAGTGGTTTTTTGTATTGAAAAAAACGCTGTTTCTTTAAATAAATTAAAAACAGGAACTGGTTAGATCCCCCCTTGGATATTAAATTTGTTTATGCAGTGCAGGGGACGGCACACTGGATTTCAGACCCAATTTCCCCCAAAAATTTTCGGGAATAAAAACATTAAGACCGTCTCTGGAAAAGGCTGGAACCCCAAAAAAAATCGCTGTGTAAAAATCAGTTCTTCAGAAAGCGTTTATCACCCGCCAGCGGGCACCTTCCTGTCGTACAGTGAGAGGAGTGTGAGTCCCGCGGCGGCGCTCGGTTTATATAGTGCGGGGGAGTCACAGAATCCCGTCGGTCTTGTTGGGGTTAAATCTCTGCACATTTTTTCATGCGGCTATGCCCTTCTTCCTCCCGGTGCTTTGGCCCCCTGTAAAGCCTTTTGCTCGCAGCCATTTTATCAATGAAAAGCACCTTCTTTTCCCCCGAATCACCCCCCAAAATTCGATTTTTGTTACGAACCGAAGGTTTTCCCCGAAAATTTTAAACGAATTCCCTTCTTAGAATCCCCTTTTGCCCAAACTCTAATTCATCTTAAAAAATGGTGGGCTTGGTGTCCTGAATTTCTGCATCCCGAAACTGGGGCTACAAGCAAGGGGCCCCTGGGAAAGGGTTGCCGATCCGCCCCGGGGGTTTTTTCCGAAAGACCCGGCTTCCTTTTTCCCCCTCTGATGGCATTTTTAGTAACTGGGCGTCAGAGCCCGACTAAATCATCCTCTTGATCTTTAACAACCCATTTTGTCATCAAAGAGGTCTTCAGAAAATGGATTATCACATAGTGGAGGGTACACGAGTTGAAATTTGGCTGCATCATGTTGGACGGATGCTAGATGATGCTTGTGACGACATTTGTGGCGTGACTGGGGGATGGACGTTGGGAGGTTAAGGATCTTTAAAAAGTGCCCAAAAAAAAGGAGTCTTTCAACCACCGCATTTTAGTTTCATGGACATTGACTCATACCTGTCCTGGGCCACAGCAGGAGCCCCAAACCTGTATGACCCCCACATTTAAAAAAGTGCCGGGAAAAAGGGTCTTTCAACCACATTTAAGTTTCCATGGACATTGGACTATACCTGTCCTGGGCCACAGCATGAAAGCCCAAACTGCAGACCCCCACATTTAAAAGTGCCGGGAAAAAGGATAGTCTTTCAACACCATTTTTGTTTCTCTGGACATTGCTATACCTGTCCTGGGCCAAGCATGAGCCAAACCCTGCATGACCCCCAATTTAAAAAGTGCCAGAAAAAGGAGTCTTTCAACCACCTTTTTTTAGTTTCACTGGACATTGACTAACGTCCTGGGCCACAGCATGAGCTTTTTCCGGCACTTTTAAATGTGGGGGGTCATTGCAGTTTGGGGCTCTGCTGTGTGTGCCAGGGACATGTATAGTAAATGTCTCCAGGTCAACTAACATGGTGGTTGAAAAGGACTCCTTTTTGCGGCCACTTTAAATCTGGGGGTCATGCAGGTTTTGGGGCTCATGCTGCGTCAGGAAGGGATATTAATGTCCAGTTCATGTAACATGGATGGTTCAAATATACAGCCTTCTGGCCACTTTTTAATTTGTGGGTGATGGCAGGTTTTATGGTCAGGCTGTGTGTACAAGTCAGGGATAGTAAATGGTCTGTGACTTTTTTCTGTGACTTTTATAACCTAAGATGTGTTGCCTAAGATGTAGCAGTATCCATTTGACTGTTGGGATGTTATTTTCAGCTTCTCCAGCCTTTGTTTGGGTGTAATAATGAAGAGTGTTGTTGCTCTCCTATAGACTTAATGGGTCATCAGCGGCATTAATCTAATGCTCCACTCTATTCTCGCGAAAAACTCTTATCGATAGCGGCCGACTATCGACTAACGATCGATCTCATAGCCAACGCTCAATCGCTCAACATACTACTTTGGTCCCAAACCGGCATTTTGTCATCAACGTAATCCGAAAGAATGGATTATTCGCAGTTTAGTGGTGGGTACATGAGTTGACATTTGAGCTGCCCTTCGTTCATTGTTGGACGGATGTGACGATGCTGATGACGTCATTTGTGGCCGTGACTGGAGGACGAGGATGGTAAGAGTACTGTTGGCATTAACCACTGCTATGAACAGATTGGCGACGCTGTTCGGTTCACTGAGATTCACAGGGGCCCTGGTTCCCAGCGATGACATGGTGGGGCTGCGGCTCCTGCGTCCGACGATACGCTGGCTGCGTTTTGTCGCCAGCCATGGAAGGAGCTAATTCTCTACCTCAATGTCTACCCACCTCTTTGCTCGCTTAACCACCTGCTTTTGCTCCATGTTCAGAACTCGATAAAAAATTAAGAATGTATGGAAGAGTTTTGACAGTCGGCAAAGTCGGCAAATCACGCTATTCTTAAATCCCTCTACTTCCTTACCGCCAACTAGGATAACGAATGAAATATTTCATAACGAATACCTGTGTAATGCGGTTCCGGTGGAAGAAACGTAAGACAAAATCACTGTGTTCTTCCTTCAGTCCAAGGATTTACAAGCTGCCCAGTAGGACTAGAATTGATTGTTTTCAAAAAAAATTATCATAAAGTGTGTATCTGCGCCAAACTGAGATTCAAACGAGAGGCGGCAATAAAACTATTCAGAAGTTACAAGGTTGAAGAAAGAAAGCAATGACAAACGAGAACAGTGTAGAAAAATTTTTCTATCACAATTGTCGTACAACATGGCTATTTGAAAAAAACTAGGGCCACACACCAAGTGGCAAAAACACCTTTTTAAAATTATACAGATAAACAAACTCTGGTTAAACTACGAAAATTTCTGTTATCCAAATTTTAGTACAAGGTGGCGATTGAAGTAAAACTGGGGCTGATCCAAAGTGCAATACAGCTATTATTATAAATATTATCGGATAAGAAGAGGTTGGTTTTTGCACCTATGAAATTACACCTGCAACTTCTACTAGCTAACTTTCTGTAAACCTTATATAAGTAACAAGATGGGTCTTTGACAAAAAATGGCCTGCAACCAAAGTAAAAAACACCTAATTAAATTGTGTAACGGATAATTAAGGTGGGTTTTGCACTTATGAAATTACACCTGCCAATTACATAGCAAATTTCTGTATCCTCTAATATAAGTACAAGAGGGTCTGTCATCAGGAAAGGCCTGCGCCAAAGTGAAAAACACCTAGGTAATTAAAAATGTGTTTGGATAATAAAGTGTGGGTTTTGCACCTTGAAAAATATACCTGCGAATTACTAGAATTTCTGTATCCTATATAAGTTCAAGATGAGTCTTGACCAATGATGGCTGCGGCAATGTGAAAAACACCTATATTAAATTGTGTGACGTATAATATATAGGTTGGGTTTGCCACCAATGAAAATACACCTTCAATTGCTCGCAAAGTTTCTGTATCCAATATAATTACAAGATGGGTCTATCAAAGTAATGGCTGCTGGCAAAGTGAAAAACATCCTAATTAATTTGTGTACGGATAATGAAAGGTGGGTTTTTGCATCTTTTGAAATACACCTACAATTGTAGCCAAATTTCTTTGTATCCTAAATATATGTACAAGATGGCGTCTTGAACAAAAAATGGCCTGCGCCAAAGTGAAAAAACACCTAATTAAAATGTGTCGGATTAATTAAAAGGAGGGTTTTTGCACCAATGATAATACAACAGCAGTTGCTAGAAAATGTCTGTATTCTAATGTAAAGTAAATGGTGAGTCTTGAACAAAACTGGGGTGCACAAATAAAAGATACTATTTCACCTCAGGTGCGAGGTGTGCTGGCAAAATGGTATTTCATTGCAGGTTCAAAGCTAGAGCTGGGCTGCACAATATACACTCTCCTTTCATAAAAGCTGGCCTGCTGTCTGTCTGTGTTCACCCAAACCCCCGCCCCCCCCACTCCCCTAAGCCCGTACAGCGCTAGATGTTCTTTAAAAAGTCTCCGCCTAACTATCTAAGAATGGAAATCTCTCTAATCTACCTATGTTCTAATGTTCCTCAGCTAAAAGCATTAGTTGTCTGTTATGAACAAAGTAGAACTGTGTTCTGAGCTGAGGCTGTATTGAAGAGAGATCTAGCACACGTGCTGCTCTAAGAGAGACACTGACATGTGGTGCTGACCGGGAAAAGCTTTGCTGTGGGTGCTATTGGCGCAGAAGAAAATGGTCATGTGGGATTTGTTTCCAGCCAATGACAACCATACAATCACAGGTCACCTGCTCTATGCTTAAGTGTTTTCCTGGCCACCTCAAAATGACAGGAAGCGCCGTAAATTGTTGCGTTAGTAATAGATTATGCGCAGTTTCGTACGTGTAAATTATCGTGTGATCGGAAATTTCCGATCAACCTAAAAACCGTGCCGATTTCAACTTTGTCGTTTATAGTTGCTCATCCCTAATCCTTAGCACAGAAAGATATTGATTTAGATAAAATACCAAGACATATGATAACCAAAAGAAGAGAACATCTGAAACCTTTGTGATTTCAAGTATACCTGATGATTTTGTTACACAGACACCTACCCTTTTCTTTAAACGTGTGATATTAGGGGGGTTGTGGGAGGTTGGATAGAGGGTTATAGTACACATTTTTTTTATTTTTATGCCTCATCATATGGATCTTGATCAAATTTATTGGGTTAGTGTTTACCAAATTTTCTTCTAAACCTAAGTGTTCTAGAAATCAGAAAATTATGAGTGTACACATTTGATCTGCAACCCCCCAACAGGATATGCCTCTTCTGGACAAAAAAACGGGAGTATCATATGTTTGATATCTGAATAATTATATAAATTATCAGAGAGAGGAATGATATAAAATAATATAAAATATAAAGTAGAATGATATGTTATATTATAACAAAGACATCATGAAAGGAGGATTCTAATAACCTTTGCCTTTTATTCAGTTCTGTTGATGCTACAAATTGGTAACTCAAATAAAAAGAGTTTTGCCTGACTAACAAGTCATGTCACTGTGCCCCAAAATTCAAGTTAAGCAAATACTGACAACTGGTTTTGGAGGACAACATGTTAATAATTAATTTGATTTGCTGTCTGCCAATTTCTGATGTTTTGTTCAACATATTCAAAGATGATATGATGTTACGCATACTTCTAGTAATCACTGATTGGTTTCTGAAAACTGGCTACACCTTTCTATATGTTTGTAACCACCCTTGTATAAAAATATTTGTTATTTAAATCTTGATTCCCGTATTAATGTTTGAGTTTGATCTGACTTGAACAGAGCTCCTGGTCTTCATTTAATGATCTTGGGAGACTGGTAAGTTTATAAAGAAAGTACTGCAATAGACCCTTTTTAATTAAAGTGTCATTTTCAATAGTTCACTTTTGAGGTTTGAAGTCTTAGCGGCCATAGTCTTCAGTTTTTGGGTTCATTTATAGCCCATCCAAGATTTTTCTGTTCTTTCTTTGGCTTCATGAGTGATATAGGTTACATGAAAAAAAGTCCCTTTATGGTTACTGTAAAGTTCTAAAAAGAGAGAGATGTCAGTATTTTTGATATTTTCAGCTTTCCCCTCCTTTAAAGTTAAACACAGACACTAAATACTTTGTGGCTTCCAAAAACTTCAAACCAATGTGCTGTAGCTCCATACTAATGAAGCCTCTAGAATAAGTTTGAAAGCTTGGAATCTCACCCTTATATTCTAGCCATGGCAAAAGTTTGAATGACTGAAGTCCAACATGCAATCATGGAAGTGAAAGGGTTAATGTTTTTCAAAAGCATAATAATAGAAATTACCTCTCCACGACATCTCTAGGTCCGGTGGTGTGAAGATCCTATGTCTCTTCCACTGTGACATCTCTTCTAGCCCCACATCACTTTAGGCTAGCCTAATGTAGCATGGGACTAAATGTGATGTTGAAGCAACAACTAGACTAAGATACTCGAATGTGATGTGGGACCAGAAGGGATGTCAGAATAGAAATTATGTCAGAGAGATAGTGTCACCAGAACCACTGTGTAGAGATAAGTGAACACTAAAAGGTCTAAAAACCATAACCCTATTGTTAACCCCAATTTAGAGTTATCTTTACAGACAGGACTAGGGACAAAGTAAAAAGATTTAGGACATTCCAAATCAAGATTTGTTTCCAAGTTTAGTTGAACCAAACAGGGATAGATTCACACAACACTAAGCATTATACTATTAACATTTACATATGTTCTTTATTTTGTGGTGAGAGATTTACTTTCATTTTTTCAAAGTTTGTATAACTCCAACTTGGGGCGAATGTAGAACGGGAAATTTCGGGGTGGGGGGTGCGCCATCTGTTTTCATTGGAATAAACCTGCGCTCCCGGCGCTCGTGATTCCACTGTCGGGACGGTCAGGGAAGTTTGCGATGTAGGCGTAAGCGGTTCGCCACTTTCGGCTGCGCCTCGCGCATGAAGGGGGTGCAGTTCTGATGGGCGGCGGTGGTAGGCCGTTATTGGGCGGGATGCAGCGCGCTCGAAAACTCCGAGGGCATGTTACTGATTAGCGAATCGGTCAAAAGTGCGGCGCAATACAGCGCTTCAGCTCAGCTCCTGACAGGCAGATCCTAGTTGATTCTGGATCTAAATGGCTCCGGCGGTGTTCCATAGGAGGCGAAAGCGAAGCGAGTTAAGGAACATGAGAGGAAACATAGGATGATCGCTACAGTATCTCGAACGCGGCTCAGTCCGTGCGGCATGGAGTATGTATTCGAATAAAATCGCTTTATAAAGGCACTCAAAACATTCTCAGAATAAGAGTGGAAAACCTCAAAAATAAAAATAATTAAATATAAGAATCACTTTCCAAAAATTAGAACGGCGCAATATGGGCCACTGTTGCTCTATTATTGATTGGTGGTTTATGCGACCAATGAGAAGATGGTTTTAAACAATTTGATTTACTGTTAGAGATTGGCGAAATGTTGCTTAAAAATTCGGTTCGGTCACTTCGCCGAAAAAATTTTGTTTTTTTCGACAAATTCGTTTCGGTGCCGAATTACTTCGGCACTCGAATCATCGTTAAAAAAACAGTATTTCCAGGCTGCCAGGAGCTGCAGGGTGCTGTAGAACGTTGTTGCCGTATGCATAAATATGCAGGAGGGAGCTTGGTGTTCGGTACGTTCTATACAATGTTGTGTTTAGTATGACACGCACATGACTGGCCGCCGCCTCTGAGAATCGGATTCACTATAAAATTCCCCTGGGCACTTAATGAGGGCAAAAAAACTGACCGCAAATTACTCAAGCGGGATTTGTTGCCTGATAGAAAGTTCATGTCTTAGCGAGATGCCTGGAAAAAAACAAGCTGAGAGCTAAGTGGTGTAGGCAAACAGATTGGGTGATAGAGTGTGGAGGTTCAAAAAGGTTAAGTTGTGACGGCGGCAGCGACAGCAGCGATGAGGTCTGGGCAGTGGCATCTGCAATGACTTGTCTGGAGGCGGCAAAAACAGTATTTGGCCACAGAGTGGCACAATCATCACCAGTGTGGAGGTCAAGCGGCTACGGTTCGCAGCTTTCAGCTAGTATGAGGTGTACATGGCAGGGGCAGCTCAATGTAGCGTACGGGAATGGGGGGTATGGAGGCGGCACACCATGAAAACAGTGAGTTGTAGGCCACAGAGTGGCACAAGTTCACACAGGTGTGGAGTCACGGGCTGGCAGCAGTATGAGGTCAGGCGTGGCCAATGATCATTATGGAGGCGAGCACAATAACAGTATAAGCCACTCAGGAGTGGAAATCACATCAGTGTGGAGGTACTCCGGCGGCGCGCAGTCGCAGTATGAGGTCAGGCAGTGGCACAATGACACATTTATGGAGGCGGTCAAAACAGTATTAGGCCACAGAGAGAATGGCACAATCACACTGTGGAGGTTCAGCGCAGCTGTGATGAGGTCAGGCCAGTGGGCACAATTGACAAATGCTGGAGCTTGGCAAAAAAGGAGTAGCCAAAGAGTTGTGTGTAGTGCGTGTGTGAAGTGTGGAGGGGCTACGCAGGAGCAACAGCAGCAGCATATGGGGTTCTTGAGACAGGGGGCACAATGACACGTCGATGTGAGGGCATCTTGGCAGCAGCAGGCAAGCAGCATGAGGTTGAGACAGTGGCACAATGACCAATATGCTGGAAGGTGGCAAAATCAGGAGTAGGCCACAGTGTGGAGGGCACGGCAGCCGCCACGGCAGCAGCATGAGGTCAGACAGTGGCACAATGACACAGTGTGGAGGGCTCGACAGGAGTCACAGCAGCAGCATGAGGTCAGAGAGTGGCACAATGACATTCTGCAGGTGGCAAAATAGTATTAGGCCACAGAGCGGCCCAATGACTGAGAGCGGAGGTCACGGCGGCAGAAGCATGAGGTCAGGCAGTGGCACAATGACAGAGAGTGGAGGTGATGCAGCGCACAGCATGAGGTCAGAGAGTGGCAACAATGGACATTCTGCAGGTGGCAAAATAGTATTAGGCCACAGAGCGGCACAATGACTGATGAGACGGAGGTCACCGGCGGCAGCAGCATTGAGGTCAGGTCAGTGGCCACATACAGGAGTGGAGGGTGTTGAAGGAGCAACAGCATGAGGTCAGGATGGCACAATGACATTATGAAGGTGGCAAAATAGTATTAGGCCACAGAGCGGCACAAGGTCTGAGGAGCGGAGGTCACGGCAGCGCAGCATGAGGTCGAGGCAGTGGCACAATGACAGAGAGTGGAGGTGTGACAGGAGCAACTCAGCATTGCAGGTTCAGAGAGTGGCAAAAAATGCATTCTGCAGGTCGGCAAAATAGTATTAGGCCACAGAGCGGCACAAGTGACTGGAGCGGAGGTCACGGCGGGCAGCAGATGAGGTCAGGCGTGGCACAAAGACTGAGTTTTGGAGGTGATGACCGGAGCAACTGCATGTGGGTCTGAGAGGAATGGCACATGAATTCTGAGGTGGCAAATCTTATTAGGCCACAGAGGGCACAATGACTGAGAGCGGAGGTCACGGCGGCAGCAGCATGAGGTCAGGCAGTGGCACTATGACAGAGAGTGGAGGTGATGACAGGAGCAACAGCATGAGGTCAGAGAGTGGCTCAATGACATTCTGGATGTGGGCAAAATTGTATTATGCCAAGAGCGGCACAATGATCTCGAGAGCGGCGGGTCACGGTGGCAGCAGCATGAGTAGGCAGTGGCACATGACAGAGAGTGGAGGTGATGACAGGAGCAACAGCATGAGTTCGAGTAGTGGCACAATGACATTTCTGGAGGGTTGGCAAAACAGTTACCAGGCCGCTGAGTGGCACATGGGGACTCAGTGTGATGTCCGGCAAACAGCAACTGCAGCTAGCAGCATGAGCACATAGAGTGGCACAGGACAGAAGTGTTGCGTGTGGGTTGGCAATACCAGTCCTGGTTAAGACGTTGGTGGGTGTGCAGATGGAGAACTATCAGCAGATGTGTGGCATCAGGCGGGGGCGGCATCAGAAATAGTGGCCTGAGGCAGAGTAGTTAGAACCCAGACTGACGCCTAAGGCATTGGTGTGTGAAAGCCTGCGATCCACGGCCTGATTCATCTTGACAATGGTTCAGTAGTTCAACAATTTCCAGTGGACAAGCGGGTTTCCTTGGGTGGTAACGATGGCCCCCGCCGCACTGAACACGCCGCTTGATGCCACATACTGGCCGGGCAGGATGCTTTCTCCACTGCATCTCAGGCAATAAGTTGCGGCCACACATCCTGTTTGGCTGCCAGTAGTCCAGCGGATCTTCTAACTGGCGTGGCAGAGTGCTGTCCAAGTAGGCCACAACCTGTTGGTCTAGGAAAGCTCCATGTATGCTGCTGTGCTGCTGCTGTGTGACTGCCCTCTCACTAGGGGTGAAGGAAGCTGCTCTATTTGTGACTTCCAGCTTTGTTACTGTCTGATGGAGCGGTACTGCTCGTACCCCCCCCGACCTACCCCCCAGCGACCGCGGGAGTAGTACGTGAGCGTGTCTAGTGGAACCCCGTCAAGACTCTGTCAGAGGAGGGACGATGCCGCACATAGGCTCGCGGCCAATGATTTACGGAGGATTTCCTATAGTATTTGAGTTTGTATTTCCCTCTCACTAGATGGGAAAAAAGGCTCCATTTTGGACGGTTAGCGAGGGTCCAATAGGGGTGGAGAGACCAGAAAGGTCATCCCGCTCTGCGGATGTGACTATTCGGCTAGTCACTAGCCAGAGAAATAGCATGCTGGGGACATCTGCACCAGTGACTCCGAGGGGCTCCCGCCCTCCTTTCACTGTATACTGCACGGTGCTTGGGAGTCATCTCTGCCTCGTCGTCCTCCATCTCCATCACCTCCTCCTGCTGTCCTGCTTCCTCCTCTATTGTCCTGGGGTTAGAAAATCCACTCATTTCACCAGACAATTGCTTCTGTCCAAGGTCCTCCTCCTCCTCTCCTCCTCCTCCTCCATTTCAGTCCCCTCGACTCATGTGGCCACGAGATGTAGTCGCACATCTCCTGTCCCCTGCCCAGACAGATTTTTTCAGAATCTGTTCCCAGGACATTTTGAAGCAGTGGATTGACGTTATTATCCGTTAGTCCATGGCGGACTGACAAATAAACGTGGCCTCCTCGAATGGGCTCACAAACGGCCCAGGTGTCACGCATGTGCTGCCAACTGGCTGACATCAAAGTTACCAGGGGAGTACTTCTGTCAGCCTGATCATCAAAAAATCGTTAATGGCCTTTCTTGTTCTACAGTCAGGTCCAACATGTGCAGGCTGGAATTCCAGCGGTGGAAACCATTCGCATATTCAGTGCGTGTTGGGGGAGGCCGTTTGCTGCTGCAACTCCGAGGAGGGTGTTCCTGGCTTTGTGTACGAATGGGAAAGTGCATGCACAGTTCATGGCCATTTTTCAGAATGTTTGAAGGATCGGTGGGAAGACTTCTGGAACCTTTTTACAAAACAGAATGAACACGTGCGCCATGCAGGGCGCGATGGACCATCCTCCCTCGGTGCAGCGCGGACAACCTGTTCCTCCTTGTCCGTCACCATGGTTTTTCCGATTTGCAGGTGGCGCGGAGAAAGCCCACATCGATTTCTTGCTGCATGACGCGGAGCAGTTCCTCCTGTGTGACTTCTTCGCCGAGGCAAGCTAGGTGTAGAAACTGCGTGACACCCTCTGTGCCCTACACATGTTGGTATGTGGAGCAGAGTACTTGTGGAAGGATGAGATGGTGGTGGTGGTGGAGGAGGAGGAGGGGACATTGGCGCAGGAGCAGCAGTTTGAACGTGGAGGAGAAAAGCGGGTTCTCCTGTCCAAGTTTGGGGTTTGGCTGTGCCTGGGCAGGAAGGCACATTTCACCAGTGGGCCGTAAAGGACATGTACTGGCCCTGTACAGTAGTTACAGCTCAGACGTTCGCGCTGCCGTGTACTTGAAAAAAATGATAAGCTCAAGGATGACCCACTTATGTGTCTACTTATTTATGAAGTGCTGGGTACTGCCTTTTTGGAAAGAAATTACGGCTTGGGAACTCTCCATCTCGGCTCGGCACAGCCATTAGTTCTACTGAATGGTGCAGAGTCCACCATTGGAAAGGGAGGGACTGCAGTTACCAACAACCTTGGACAGGAGCGGGTCAGCTGCTGCACATTAGGATGGTTGGACGCCATACTGTTGTCTCTTTTACAATCGCTCTCTCTGACGACTGCAGGCCGCCATGAGTAGGGAGGAGCAGGAGCAGCTGGTCCGGGTGAGGATGTCTATGAGAAACAGCGCCTTCTGCAGAGGTGGTGGTGCCTGGACTGGCTGAAATGGCTTGCGTGCACTGGCCGCTGCTGCTGCTGCAGCTGGCAGGATGGACCACCACTTCTGAGCCACGTTCTCCCAGGCACCGGATGATGGTGGCGCTGCATGTGTTGACGAGGGCCGTTGTGCCAACGTTAGTCCCTGGCCACGTTCACTTTCTGCCCACAGATCTCTACATATACCCATATTCGGCTCTCCGGTTGTTAGCAGAAGAACTGCCACACCCGGCGAGTAGCTGTTTCAACCGCCAAACGCTCGCACTGAGTGACTACTGCCGCCGCTGCTCGCTGAGCCCTGTGCCGCTTACTGGTCCTTGGACCTGCGAAGCGGGTTTTTCTACCCCGTGGCTGCTTGGCTCCCGACCTCACATGCTAGCTACCCTGCTGATCTCACGGCCACACAAACCACTTGCTGGCTGGCCGTGCCTTGACGCGCAAAGCTGACGCCTCTTCTCCTGAGATGATGAAGCCCTTGCTTCAACCGGCTCCCAAGTTGCGGTCGGTACATCATCATCTTATTTGTGTTTCTTCGTACTACTGTTCCTCAATCACGGTCTTGGTAAGCGAGGTCTGACTCTCACCACTGGACCTCCATGCCACTCTCCACATCTATACTTTGAGACACTACTGCAAGAAAGCTGGGGATATTGGCCCCATTTCTTCGCTGCCACGTAGCTGCTGATTCCCTCTCAAAATTGTTCATCCTCGCTATATAGTGGCGAGAGCCCAGGGACCACTAGTAGTCCCTGGATGAGTGTTGGAGTTGTGTCTGAGGTTTCCCACGGATCTCTTGGCTGGGGTTTGTCAGATGTCATCGGGGGGAAGTGGTGACTAGTCAACCAGATCAAGAACCCTTGGTTGCTGAACAAACACGGCCTCTAGAAGACGCGGCAGTTGTGGCTCACCGAGTGACCCTGCTGCGACGTCCTTTGCTGTGCTGCGACTGGGCGTGTCAGAAATGTTTGTGCATCTGCCACTGCAGTTGCAGAAGCCTGCCACTCTCTGTCTGACATACTGTTTGTTCTAAAATGTACAGACACTGTTTGATAAAGCTAATCTGTATTTGATTAAATATACACACCCTGTTTTGCACTCAATGAACCCAGTCAGTAACAAGCTTGGGTAACCTGGATTATAAATTGCGTCTACAAAATGGCCTGGGAAAAAATTTTCTGTTATGTGTCGGTTTTACAAGCACTGTGTGTTTTACTAAATGTAAAAGCAACAAACAGGCTTTAATTTAAACCTCGATTGTGTGATTATGACTACAAGAAAATGTATATATTTCGGTGTGAAAAAGTCTGTTTATTTTGTTCAGACAGCAGCAAAAACAACGTTAATTAACCCTGGATGTAATTGCGCAATAGAATTGAGCCGCAAAACTAGTAGGTATGTTACAATTGAGTGTTTTCTACGCCACACAACAGAGATACAGTTGTAATTAGCCTTTGCTTGTTGAATTAGGCTACCAATAAAATATATATTTTATTTGGCGTTGAAAAAAAAGCGGTTTATTTTGTCAGCAACAGCATGCAAAACAACGCTTAATTAACCCTGGATGAAATTGCGCAATAGAAATGAGCCACACAAACTAGTAGCTTTGTAGCGTGTTACAATTGCGTGTTTTCTACCGCCACACTAACAAGAGATACAGTTGTTAATTAGCCTTTGCTTGTGAATTAGCTACAAAAAAATATATATATATTTGGCGTTGAAAAAGACGGTTTATTTTTTGGTCAGCACAGCAGCAAAAAAACGCTTAATTATCCCTGATGTATTTGCGCATAGAATTTGAGCCACCACAAATAGTAGCTTTGTAGCGTGTTACAAATGCGTGTTTTCTACGCCCACACAAACAAGAGTAAGTTGTAATTAGCCTTTGATTGTGAATTGTCTACCAAAAAAATTTATATATATTTGGCGGTTGGAAAAGTCGGTTTATTTTTGTCAGCACACCAGCAAAACAAGCTTATTAAAAAACCCCTGGTTGTAAATTGCGCCAAAGAATGAGCGCACAAATAGGTAGGTGTTACAATTGCGTGTTTTCTACGCCCACACAACAAGAGATACAGTTGTAATTAGCCGTTGCTTGTGAATTAGGCTACCAAAAAAATAATTATATTGGGTGGAAAAAGACGGTTTTTTTTTGTCAGCACACAGCAAAACAACGCTTAATTAACCCCTGGATGTAAATTGCGCAAGAATTGAGCCGCAAAAACTTATGTTAGCTTTGTTTAGGTGTTACAATTGAGTGTTTTCTACGCCACAAAAACAAAGAGATACAGTTGTTAATTTGCCTTTGATTGTGAATTAGGCTACCAAAAAAATTATATATATATTTGGCGTTGAAAAAGAGGTTTATTTTTGTAGCACACCAGGCAAAACAAGCTTAATAATTAAACCCTGGATGTAAATTGCGCCAATGAATTGTGCCGCACAAACTAGGTTAGCGTGTTACAATTGCGTGTTTTCTACGCACAACAACAAGAGATACAGTGTGTAATTAGCCTTAGTTGTGAATTAGGTACCAAAAAAATATATATATATTTGGCGTTGAAAAGACGGGTTTATTTTTGTAGACAGCAGCAAAACAACTCTTAATTAACCTGGAATGTAATTGCGCAATAGAATTGAGCCCACACAAACTAGTAGCTGTGTAGCGTGTTACAATTGCGAGGTTTTCTACGCACACAACAATGAGATACAGTTGTAATTAGCCTTTTGCTTGTGAATTAGGCTACCAAAAATTATAAATATATATTTGGGTTGAAAAAGACGGTTTTTTTTGTCAGCACACCAGGCAAAACAACGCTTAATTAACCCCTGGATGTAATGTGCGCAAAGAATTGAGCCGCAACAAACCTAGTAGCGTGTTACAAGATTGCGGTGTTTTCTACACCACTCAACAAGAAGATACAGTTTAATTAGCCTTGCTTGTGAATTAGGATACCAAAAAAAATATATTATTATTTGGCGTTGAAAAGACGGTTATTTTTGTCATGCACACCAGCAATACAACGCTTAATTAACCCTGGATGTAAATTGCGCCAAAGATTGAGCCGCACAAATAGTAGGTGTTAACAATTGCGTGTTTTCTACGCACCACACAAAGAGATACAGTTGTAATTAGCCTTTGCTGCTTGATTAGGCTACAAAAAAAAATATATATATTTGGCGTTGAAAAAGAGGTTTATTTTTGTCAGACACCAGCAAAAACAACGCTTAATTAACCCTGGTGTATATTGCGCAATAGAATTTTCAGCAGCCAAACATGAAGTGGTAATTGTTATTGTAAAATCGCTGTTTCTTTAAATGAATACAACAGGAACTGGCTTAGATCCCATAGGATATTGAATGTATATGCACTGCAGTGGACGCACACTGGAGTTTAGATTCCATATACCCCAAATAAAACCGGAAATAGAACATTCAGAGAACAGTCTCTGAGACAAGCTGAGACACCACAGAATTGTGTATAAAAAATCTGTTCTTCAGAAAGCGCTATCACCCGCAGCGAGCACTTCCACTATCAGTACTGTGAGAGGAGTGTGAGCTCCCATCGGCGCGCTCGGTCTTTATAGTGCGGTGACGGGTCACAGAATCCCGCGGTATCTGATTGGCTTTCATCTTGCAACTGTAATGCAGGCTATGCCTTCTCCTCCCACGTGTGCTTTTGTTTTTTTTTCCCCATGTAGCGCATGTGCTCGCAGCCATTTTATCAATCAAAAAGCTCTCTTCGTTCACTCGAAGTACCCCAAGGAGGTCGACTTCGGTCCGAAACCGAAAGTTTTCCTTGAAATTCTAAAGGAATTCCACTTCGTTAGAATCAATTCGCCATCTCTAATTTCTGTATTTCCCGGCAATTTCTCTATATTGCATTTCGATGTTTGCCGGTCTCGGCGAAACGCGTTGTTAGTGATTTGATTGATTATGTTTCCTGAAGGTTTCAGCTCTTTTTCAGGGAAATATTTTTCCACTTAATAAAATGATATTTTTTTAAATCAAAGCTTCCATGCCGCACGGGCTCTGAGCGTCGAGAATTCATTTGCTCCGATCTCTCATAGTCTACAATGGGACAAAGATAGCTCGCCTCTGATTGGCTGGGATAGCCACATGCCCCCGCTAGTTCAATCCAATCAGCTCTTTTCTGCATTTTTACTGTATTTTTAACTGTCCCTCCTTTGATTTTGATTGGTTCTAACTTCTCCATAGGTTATAATGGGTCCTTGTCGCTCCAATTCTGATTGGCTGGCTTCTGCCGACCAATTAGAATAGCTTACAGAATTTGAATTACTGTATTTCCTGGCAATTTCCAATATCCAAATTCCTGATGTAGCGCCGTTCTAGATTTTTGGAAAGTGATTTTATTTATGTATTTTTTCAGTAGGTTGGAGCTCTTTTTCTGAGAATGTTTTACGCCTTTATAAAGGCGATTTTTTTATTCATACTCTGCACGGACATCTTTAATGATCTCTTGCTGTTTTCCAGCCTGTCTCGAATCGGAATACATGTTAGGTGCAGTCCCGTACTGCGCCTAAGTCCCGCACTGCGCCCCACACACTGGCGAGGCGCGGTGAACTTTTCCCCGCATGTATGAACGCACTTCCTCGGACGGCGAATATGAGGTGCAGTCCCGCACTGCGCCTAAGTCCCGCACTGCGCCCCACACACTGGCGAGGCGCGGCGGGCATTACATGGTATGTATGAGCGCGGCCCGGCGCCGACATAAATCATGCGCAGATTTCGCCAGTAAACTGGCGGAAAGGTGCACTCCGACGCGGCGAGAATCATACATGTCGCCCTTGGTGTTTAAAGTTAAACATAAGCAGTATGCTTTGTTCACATTTCCTCTATAATATGTTTTACTAGCAATAAACCAGATACCTTCAGAAGTATCAACTGTCCTGCATTGACTTCTCTTGTAGGATATGTGAGGGTCATGCACGGAAAGATTCTAGTGTGAACGAAGTATTAGTTTGTCTTATTATATGATAACACTCGGTTCTCCATCCTGACTTGGGAACTAAAAGAAAGTCCCACTGAGTTTAGAGAACTTCAAATGAAGCTTAATGGAGAAATGTCCCAGATTTTTCAAGCAAGCCTTTTCTTTGAAGCATCTTTCTACATTTTCAGAATTAAGGTCTTCGCCTGTGCTGAACAGTTGTGAGCACTAAGTATAGATTCACAGGCATTGAAAAGAGAATTCTGACAATGTCGTCTTTAAAGACACTGATTTTCAGACTTGTCTCATTTTTTTTAAACGCATTCCTTGTATATCGGAGCAGGCAGCAAGCCTTGTCTCAGTAGTTATGGGAGTATATTGTCTGCAGTCATAAATACTTTAAAAGAATCATGATTTCCCAAGCATTGAGAAGACTGTAAGATAAAAGACAGCACACAGACATGGTTCAGATATACTAGTGTACATTGAGGTACTGTGATCCCAGTCCTGGCGGAGAAGTTTATTCTGAACAGAAATTACTGAAATTGAATTCCAGATGGTGGAGATAAACTTGAGAAGGTGTCTCAGGTTTGTTCTTCGCTGCAGGGTTGGACTATCACAGCAAAGCGCTAAGGCAGAGAAAAAATGTAATTGAAGTAAGTAAAATCATGAATCAGCTTTATTAGAAAAACTTCATTAGTACAATGCGTGCCAGCCAAAAAGTCCCACCCTGAGGCAAGATATCAAGGGCATTAACTTATGTCAATAAGCTAATACTTTTACAGGCATGGTTTACAGTTACACTGACTATGAATTCTCAGTTTCATGTTTAACAATATCAGCACTGGAACACTGACTCACATAGAATATATAGAGTTTATTTTAACTGCTTATAAGTTGCATCACTGAGAAAGATTAATCATCGCAATGTGTCTATTGGGATTTTATCTCTGACTACACATTACTGTATGACTGGAACCAGTGAAATTGCAGGTGGGTGACAAATATGAGTTCACTGACTTTAACTTTGCTGTAGTTTTCACAGTAAGATAACAAATTGCCAATACAATGTGTACATATAAGAATTAGGATAACTCGGAAGTCCATATGCAGATTAGGTTCCTCTTTGGTGAAACTCCCTCTCCGTCCAAGTCTGTCCTGAAACCTCACACACAGTGGGCGACATGCATGAAATTTGGTGTTTACATGCCAAATTTTATGCGATTAAAAAAAGCATAGAATGCATCTGATTTATTCACAAGCTATACAGCGGGTCAAAAATCAAGCTCATTCCAGCGCTTTGAAAGTGACGTGTGGGAGACTTGAAAATGTATGAACGGGGCTGTGTTGGATACCGGTCTGTACATGTCACCCAGTTTGTCTTTCTCTAATTCTCTGGGACAGGGGCACTCGACAACCTCTTAACTTGCTTGACTGTTGTCACGTTCTAAGGGAAATAGACCGCTGGGTATGTGGATCCTCTGCGCCACCACAAGCATAGATGGTATAACTCACGGTGGTAGCCAAAGTGCAGGACAGGGACAGCGGCTGCTGGCATTTCTGGCAAGACCCAGCAGGTGTAGCCATAGATGGGTAACACAGGTCCCAGGCAGGTACTGGACTTGGCTCAGCCTACTGAAATGCAGCAGGTAACAGCAGGTAATGCACAGATAATCAGCAGTGATACTACAGCCCGGGGCCAAGCTCTATGTATGTAAACAACAACAAACTGACCAGGAGCAAGGGCAGGAAGTTCATTTTATAGCCAGTGTTAACAGATCACCGGGCAGGTAATTGGGACACTGTCCCTTTAAATAGCTGATTAGTGCCAATTGCACACCATAGAGTGCACTCATTCATGTATGGGATGCTAGGGAGCCAGATGAAGCAGAGGAGACCCGTAACTGCCAGTGGGAACCGCAGCACAGGCAGAACCCGAGACAGGTAAGTAACTAGCAGTGAGGATGCCTGGGTGCAAACCTGGATGGCATTCTGGCCCATCGTGGAGTCGCCTTGACGGAACCCGGAGCAAAGATGATTCAGAGTAGGTATTGCGCCCAGGTTGCTCGAAAATTTTCCGGAAGGCACACAGAAACTCTCTGAGGTTCCCTGTCAATGGATTCCCTCTCCCAGAGAGGTGAGGCCCAGGCCAAGGCTTCACCTGAGAGCAGGTTGGTGATAAATGCCCCCTTGGCAAAGTCAGATGGAAACCTGTGAACCAGGACCTCAAAGTGTATGTTACACTGGTTGAGGAATCCGCAACACGTATGGGGGTCTCCAAAGTAACGGGCAGGCAAAGGCAGGTGCAGACTGGGACTGGTCATGGCAGCAGGAGGCAGAGCTACTGCAGGTGGCAGAGAAGGTGTAAATGCCAGTGCAGACACAACTTCATCCAGACAGGTGGTAACTGTCTGCAGCTTCTGGCAGAGTTGCTCCAGGTGAACTCCGACGGGATCCATTATGTATGGTCAGTTCGTACTGTCACGTTCTAAGGGAAATAGAACTGGGGGTATGCAGAACCTCTGGGCCACTGCAAGCATAGGTGGCATATCTCGTGGTAGTAGTCAAAGTGCAGGACAGGGACAGCAGGTGCTGGCACGGGTGACAAGACAGGTGTAGCCGTAAATGGGTAATGCAGGTCCCAGGCAGGTCCCAAGCCACACACACTTTCTTTAATGTCACACCCATGTTGGAGAGGTTTCAGAAGATATCTTAATCCCATAAAAAATATGTCTAAGACACACTGTGACATGCTGTGCAAAACTGTGCAACTCTTTGGTGCAATCACAATAGTAAATATGGACAACTGTTTCTTATTTCCAGTTCAAAATGTCTTTGCATATATTAAAGGTCTTGTCTCATTCCTTCCTATCTGTGCATACATAACCCAACCTTCTTAAGCCACAATACAAAATGTATGTCCTTTTTCCCTATCTCCCATGTGCCCTTCATAAAGGTTTGTGAAGTAGAGGTGGCTTTAAGACCATGGAAATTATAGTCCTATCAGTTATAGCAATGGATGTTGGTTGTTTGGCAGCAAAACAATTCCAAGAATTACAGAACATGTACAATTTCTATTTACTGCTTAAAATTAAAGTTTTTTTTTTTATAGTGCACTTGGGTTTATAATCTAATGTAATGATTACAACAGTAAAAGACAGCTAGTTTTAAAATAAATTCACTGTTCTTTAAGCTACTGCCCTTCAATCAATAAAATAATAAAACTAGCCATATCCCATGGTATGAAAGCACCACTTCGTATAGATGAACCTGTGAGGTATTGTTAAGCAATATGGATAGTTTAGAAATGTATGCTGGTCATAGCTGCAGGCAAAGGCTAATCTATGTTGGCAGTTGTATTTTTCTTATGACTCA
>JAODAL010061550.1:0-20250 GCA_025379985.1 Phyllomedusa bahiana | reverse complement strand
ATCCCCTACGGAAGACTGATGTGACAACACATGACTAGGGCTGACGATGGGGCCTCCCACTACCTAGAGAGTATGCACTGACTGTGACAACACTATGACTATGAGCTGAAGATGGGGCCTCCCACTACCTACGGAGTATGCACTGACTGTGACAACACTATGACTATGGGCTGAAGATGGTGCCTCCCATTACCTACAAAGTATTATTTTATTTTTTTATTATTATTATTATTATTTATTTTAGAGCGCCATTAATTCCAGGGCGCTGTACATTTAAGGGGAATTACATACATAACAAATGTTGAACAAATACAATGGTGACAAAAATGACTAGTAACTGAAACAGAGAGGAAAGAGGACCCTGCCCGCGAGGGCTTACAATCTACAAGGAAGAAGGGAGAGACAGAAGTGTGTGGGCAGACATGTTTGCGGGCCGGTGTAGTGGTGGTGGGGTTAGTGTGGGTTGTTGGCTATCCTGAAGAGATGGGTTTTCAGGTTGCTTTTGAAACTGGTGAAGGTGGAGGAGAGTCTGATGTGTTGGGGCAGTGAGTTCCAGAGTGTGGGTGAAGCACAGGAGAAGTCTTGGAGACGGTTATGTGAGGAGCTGATGAGAGGGGAGCAGAGGAAAGAGTCCTGTGAGGAGCGGAGATTGCGTGAGGGGAGGTATCTGGAAATAGGGCAGAGATGTATGGAGGGGAGAGGTTATGGAGAGCCTTGTAGGTCAGGGTTAGTAATTTGAACTGAATTCGTTGGGCAATGGGCAGCCAGTGAAGGGATTGGCAGAGGGGAGAGGCAGAGGAGTAGCGAGGACAGAGGTGAATCAGACGGGCAGCAGAGTTGAGGATGGATTGGAGGGAAACGAGGGTGCTAGCTGGGAGGCCACAGAGAAGGATGTTACAGTAGTCTAGGCGGGAAATGACGAGGGCATGGACTAGCGTTTTAGTAGTGTCAGAGTTGAGGAATGGGCGGATGCGTGAAATATTTTTCAGGTGGAGGCGGCAGGTGGAGGTGAGGGCTTGGATGTGCGGTTTGAAGGATAAAGAGGAGTCAAGGGTTATCCCAAGGCAGCGCACTTGTGGAGCTGGTGAGCGGTTGTGTCCATTAACCGTGATAGAGTGATAATGTTGATGGAGAGAGCGGGATGGTGGAAAGATGATGAATTCTGTTTTATCTACATTTATTTTTAAGCGACGGGAGGAGAAGAAGGAGGAAATGGATGATAGGCAGTCTGGGATCCGGGAGAGAAGAGCGTTAATATCAGGACCGGAGATATAAAGCTGGGTGTCGTCTGCATACAGGTGGTAGTTAAAGCCATGTGAGGCTATGAGCTGACCCAGACCAAGAGTGTAGATAGAGAAGAGGAGTGGGCCCAGGACAGACCCCTGAGGGACACCAACAGAGAGCGGGTGGGAGGCGGAGGTGGTGCAGGAGTGAGAGACACTGAATGTCCGTTCAGAGAGGTATGAAGAGATCCAGGAGAGGGCCAGGTCCGTGATGCCGAGGGAGGAGAGGATTTGTAGCAGGATGGAGTGGTCGACCGTGTCAAAGGCAGAGGACAGGTCTAAGAGGAGAAGCACAGAGTAGTGGCGTGAGGCTTTAGCAGTTACTAGGTCGTTGGTGACCTTGGTTAGGGCAGTTTCGGTGGAGTGGTTGGGTCTGAAGCCTGATTGGAGTGGGTCAAGGAGAGAGTTGAAGGAGAGATGGGAGGACAGTTGAAGATAGACGTGCTGTTCCAGGAGTTTGGATGCAAATGGAAGCAGTGAGATGGGGCGATAGTTGGACAGTGAGGAGGGGTCAAGAGATGGTTTCTTAGGGATGGGGGAGATGGTCGCATGTTTAAATGAGGAAGGGAGGGAAAGTGAAGCTGGTTAATGATAGATTGGAAAAGGTGGGTGAGGGCTGGAAGATAACAGTGCTTGAGGTCTGGGATGACGGTAGGATGGCAGTGGGTCATGGTTAATGTAGTGAGGGTTGGATTTGGACAACTCAGAGAGGAAAGGTTATCGTGACTAATCAGTGGGAATGACTGGTCTAGGAAGTGTTTATGGGGATTGTATGACTGACTGTGACAACACTAATGGGGGAGATGGGCTGCAAGATGGGGCCTTGCCCCACTACCTACTAGAGTAGCACTGACTGTGACAAACACTATGACTATGGGCTGATGTATTGGGGCCTCGCACACTACCTAAGGTGTATGATCTGGACTGTACAACACTATGAATATGGGCTGAACTGAAGATGGGGCCTCCCACTACCTACAGTGTATGGCACTGACTGTGACAAACACTATGACTATGGGCTGAAGATGGGCCTCCCACCACCTACCAAAGAATGCCTACTAACTGTGACAAAACCCTATGACTATGGGGCTGAATGATGGGCCTCCCACTCCTACAGAGTATTCATCTGACTGTGACAAACTTATGACTTTGGGTGTAGATGGCGGCCTCCCCTACTAAGACCAAATGCACTGTCTGTGGACAACACTATGATATGGGCTGATGATGGTGCCTCCCACTACCAACAGAGTATGCCTGGACTCTGGACAAACACTATGACTTTGGGCTTGGGAAGTTGGTGCCTCCCTCTACCAAACTGAGTATGCACTGACTGTGACACACTATGACTGTGGGATGAAGTTGGGGCCTGCACCACCTACAGAGTAAGCACTGACTGTGACAACAACTATGGACTATGGGTGAGATGGGGCCTCCCACTACTTTCGGAGTATGCTCTGACTGTCGACAAACACTATGACTGGGGGACTGAAGGATGGCGCCTCCCACAACCTTCAAGTATGCACTCTGACTGTGACAACACTATAACTTTGGGCTGAAAGATGGGGCCTCCCACTACCTTCGGAGTATGCAACGGACTGTGTCAACTCTGTGAATTATGGGCTGAAAGTTGGGGCTCCCACTCCCTACAGAGTATACATTTTGACTGTGACAACCACTTTGTCTATGGGCTGAGATGGGGCCTCCCACCACATCTTCAGAGTATGCTCTGTACTGTGTAACACTCTGTCTATGGGCTGAAGATGGGGCCTCCCATACCTACAGAGTATTGGCACTGACTGTGACATCACTTATGACTAAGGGACTGATAAGAGAAGGTGGCCTCCCACTACCTACTAGAGTATGCATGACTGTGACTACACTATGACTATGGGCTGAAGAGTGGGCCATCCCAATACATACAGAGTATGCAACTGACTGTGACATCACTATGACTATGGGCTGAAGATTGGGGGCCTCCCACTATCCTACAGAGTTTGCTCTGACTGTGTCAAAACTTTGAATATGGGCTGAAGGTGGGGCCTCCCTCTACCTAACCGGAGGTTGCCTGACTGTGACAACACTATATGACTATGGGATGAAGATGGGCCTCCACAACTACCTAAGAGTATGCTCTGACTGTGGAAACTCTATGAATATGGGGCCTGAAATGGGGCTTCCCACCACATAAAGAGTATGGCACTGACTGTGACAACACTATGACTTTGGGCTGAAGATGGGACCTCCCACTACCTCAAGGTGTATGCACTGTCTGTGACAACTCTATGAAAAATACTATGGGCTGAAGATGGGGCCCCCATCTACTACAGGAGTATGCACTGACTGTGACTACACTGTGACTATGGGCTGAAGATGGGGCCTCCCAATACCCTCGAGTCTGCAATGACTTTGACAACACGTGACTTTGGGCGGTAGATGGGGTTCCCACCACATAAAGAGTATGCCACTGTCTGTGACACACAATATGACTATGGGATGATGTTGGGGCCTCCCATCTACTTCAGGTAGGCAATGACTGTGACATCCTATGAATATGGGCTGATGATGGGCCTCCCAACTACTTCGGAGTATGCTTGTCTGTGACATACATCTGTGACTTTGGGCTGAAGATGGGCGCATCCAACTCTACCTACAGAGTTTGCTCTGGGGGGGGGGGGGGGGTCCTGTGGGACAACTCTATTGGACTATGGGCTAAGTTGGGGCCTTCCCATAGCTACATGAGTATGAACTGACTGTGAAAACACTATGTCTATGGGCCTGAAGACGGGGCCCTCCCTACCCTACAGAGTTTGCCATTGTCTGTGACAAACTATGACCTATGGGTGAAGCCAGTTTGGACTCCAGACCTACAGAGTATGCCGGGAGCCTGTGACAACACTATGACTATGGGCTGTTGATGGGGCCATCCCATTACCTGCGGAGTATGCACAAGACTGTGAAACACTATGTCTATGGGCTAAAGATGGGTCCACTCCCACTAACCTACGGAGTATGCTCTGACTGTGACAAAACTTTGACTTATGGGCTGAAGTGGGGCCTCCCACTACCTACAGATTATGCACTGACGGTGAACAACACTATGGACTATGGGCTGAAGATGTTTTTTTTTAGTGGCCTCCCACATAGCTACTGAGTAATGCACTGACTGTGACACACTATGACTATGGGGCTTCTGAAGACGAGGGCCTCCCACTGCCTACAGAGTATGCACTGACTGTGAACAACAATTTGACTATGGGCTGAGAAAGCGTGGACTCCCACTAACTATACACAGAGTATGCAATGACTGTGAAAACATCAGACTATGGGCCGAAGATGGGCCTCACACTACCTACAGAGTCTGCACTGTCTGTGACTACACTATGACTATGGGCTCCTGATGATGGGGCCTCCCATCCTACGGAGTATGCATGACTGTGGACAACACTTATGGACTGTGGGCTGAAGTGGGGCCTCCCACCACCTACTGAGTATGCATTGACTGTGACAACACTTTGACTATGGGCTGAAGTAGATGGGGCCACCCACTACCTACTGTGTATGCATGACTGTGACAAACACTATGATATGTGGGCTGAAGATTGGGCCTCCCACCACCCTTCAGGAGTAAGCACTGACTGTGACAAAACTATGACTATGGGCTGAAGATGGAGCCTCCCACTACCTACGGAGTATGCACTGACTGGACAAACACTATGATATGGGATGAAGATGGGGCCTCCCTCCACCCTACGGAGTATGCATGGACTGTGACAACACTATGGACTGTGGGCTGATGATGGGGCCTCCCACCACCTACAGAGTATGCACTGACTGTGATAACACTATGACTATGGTCTGAAGATGGGGCCTCCCTACCTACGGGTATTGCACTGGACTGTGGAACATTCACTCTATGAACTTTGGGCTGATGTTGGAGCTTACCACTACCTAGAGAGTATACACTGACTGTGAACAACTCTATGACTATGGGGTGAAGATGGGGCCTCCCACCATCTACAGAGTATGCACTGACTGTGACAAACACTATGACTATTGGCTGAATATGGGGCCTCCCACTACCTAAGATGAAGGGCTATGACTGTGTCAAACACTGTTGGATAGGGCTGAAGATGGTCCTCCACTACCAAAGAGTATGCACTTGGACTGTGACAACACTTTGATATGGGTGAAGATGGAGCACTCCCAATACCTACAGATGTAAGCACTGGACTGTGACATATCACTTTGACGATGGGCGAAGATGGGGCCTCCAACAACATACAGAGTATGCAACTGCTGTGACTAGTCACTATGATTGGGCTGAAGATGGGGCCTACCACCAACCTACAGAAGTATGCACTGACTGTGACAACACTATGACTATGGGCTGTTGATGGTGCATCCCACTTACTACAGAGTATGCACTGAATTGACTACACTATGACTATGGGCTGAAATGGGGCCTCCCACACACTATGTGTATGCAATGACTGTGACAACAGTATGACTATGAATGAATTTGGGGCTACCTACTACCTACAGAGAATGCCTTACTGTGACTAACACTATGATAATGGGCTGAAGATGGGTCCATACCCACTACCTGTCAGAGTATGCTCTGACTGTGACTACAACTAGACTATGGGCTGAAGATGGGTCCTCACACTACCTACAGAGGATTGCTCTGACTGTGACAACACTATTACTATGGGCTGATGATTGGGGCCTCCACTAACCTACAGAGTGTGCACTGACTGTGACAAACCACTGATGACTATGCGCCTGAAGATGGGGGCACTCACACTACTATGGAGTATGCACTGGATGTGACAACACTATGACTATCGGGCTGAAGATGGGGCCTACCACTCCCTACAGGAGTATGCACTGACTGTGACAACACTATGGATCTTTGGGCTGAAGATGGGGACTCCCAATACTACAGAGTATGCCACTGACTGTTGACTAACACTATGACTATGGGCTGAGATGGGGACTAAACACTACTACAGGGAATTAGCACTGGTCTTGATCAACACTTGGACTATGGGATGAAGTTGGGGCCTCCATACCTACGGATGTATGCACTGACATGTGACAACACTGGACTATGGGCTGAGATGGGGCTTCCCACTACATACAGAGTATACACAGGACTGTGACAACACTAGGACTATGGCTGAGAGGGGGTCCTCCCACTACCTTAACAGTGTTTGCACTGACTGTGAACAAAACACTTTTGAACTATGGGCTTTGAAGATGGGGCTCCCACTTAGCTACAGAGTATGCTCTGGTCTGTGTCAAACACTATGGACTATGTGGCTGTTGACGGGGCCTCCCACTCGCTACTGAGTATGAACTGACTGTGACAACACTATGTCTATGGGCTGATGCTGTGGAATCCCAACTACCTACAGAGTATTGCACTGACTGTGACAACACTATGACTTGGCTGAGATGGGTGAGCCTCCATTTACCTACGAGTATGCCACTGACTGTGACTACACTATACTAGGGGAATGAAGATTGGGGCCTCCCATACATTCAGAGTATGCTCTACTGTGAAATAATTATGACTATGGGCTGAAGGACGGGGCCTCCCACCTTCCTACGTGTATGCACTGACTGTTTGAACAAACACTATGGATTTGGCTGATATAGCCTGTGGACTCCCTCTACCTAATGAGTATGCACTGACCTAGTGACAACACTAGTGGACTATGGGCTGAAGATGGGGCATCCCACTACTACGGTGTAGGCACTGACTGTGGACAACACTATGACAGAGGGTGAAGATGGGCCTCCCTCCACCTACTGAGTATGCATGGACTGTGACATACACTATGACTAGGGCTGTAGATGGGGCCTCCCACCTACCTACGGGTAGCAATGACTGTGACTACACTATGGACGGTGGGCCTGAAGGATGGGGCACTACCACCATCTACAAGAGTATGCCACTGACTGTGACATACAACTATGGACTATGGGATGAAGATGGGGGCCTCCCAACCATCTAACAGTGTTTGCAATGACTGTGACGAACACTTGACTATGGTGAAGATGGGGGACCTCCCACTACCTAAGGTGTATGGAACTGACTGTTGACAACACTATGACAATGGGTGAAGATGGGACGCCCACTACCTAAGAGGTATGCACTGACCTGTGACAACACTATGACTATGGCTTGAAGTTGGGGCTCCACTACTACAGTGTATACACTGACTGTGACCAACACTAATGACTAATGGGCTGAGTTGGGGCATCCCACTAACTACAGTGTATGCATCTCACTGTGACAACACTTTGGGACTATGGGATGAAGATGGGGCTTCCCACTATATACAGTTTATGCTTGACTGTGGACAACACTATGACTTTGGGCTGATGATGGGCTCCCACTTCCTATGAGTTTTGCACTCACTATTATATTGCTTAAACTGCGTGGACGAATCCACGGGGAACACAGATGATACAGAAACTGTCCAGGAAAACCTGGATCTGTTCTAGAGAAGGCGATATCTCACGGTAACCAGACCGGAGAATCTGCATTAAAATCTATAGATTTTTACTTTATAATTATATTCTTGATGGACAGGGAGAGGGAAAAATCCAACATTGGTGGACTCATAGATGTGCAGCAGTGGCATTGCTGTGACTGAGGCCATTGGGGCATTGGGCCTCCATCAAGAACATCCAGAGGCCTCCCGGCAGAGAATTCATGATTCCCTTTTCCATCTGACGTCTATCTGGATTGTGCAATTCTCTCCAAACCAATAGATCTATGCCATTAACTGATGGGTTTAGTCACTACCCAGATGGTTTCTGGGTTTACTGGCGTTGGACAAATGTTTCCTAAAATATTTCTATGGGTGTTCTCGCTTTGAACAAGAACTTTTAGGTTGGAAAGTCTGTCAGCGTTACACACACAGTGCTTGCGCCTTTTAACTTATGGTTTTGGATGTCCAATTAAAAAGTAACATGTTTTAAGGCTACCGCCCTGGATATCCATACCGGTGTCTATGAAAACTTTGGCGCGCCAGAA
Organism: Phyllomedusa bahiana; assembly: GCA_025379985.1. Lineage (NCBI taxonomy): Eukaryota > Metazoa > Chordata > Amphibia > Anura > Hylidae > Phyllomedusa > Phyllomedusa bahiana. The sequence goes on along the minus strand of JAODAL010061550.1, from coordinate 11,919 downwards.
AAGAGATTGCAGATTCTGTACTTTTTACATAAGCAAAAATCTCAAATTGTCTGCCTCCAGGTGACAAACATCCTCTGATTCCCACTTGCAAGTCTTTTCACAATACGCTACTTACTGACTGGTACCATAGCAGCATCCTACGCTAAAAGGGAAAAGGGGAGTCGATATATTTTTCCACAGTCTCTGGGCGTAAAGGTAATGGGATGTTTTTAAGGATGCGAGGCGAGGCGTTTTTGTGAATTGCAAAAATACAGGGATCACACCTATACTATTGACGATATTTATGCCGCCGGTAATGCGAACCAGACATCCTTTCTCTCCAAAGACCCTGGCGTTTTAGCTGTCTTCGCCCAGGCCAAAATCCATTACTATGCGGGACACTCAATTGTAGCAGTCCACCCTACTGTCGACACCTTCAGTTGGTCACTCCTCGGTCCCCTTGGAGCCGATTTGTAGGATTAAGGGCCTTTCTTACAACATGACAGCTCTTCCGATTTGGAAATTGATGCACCCCTCTGAAGAAGGATACACCTTTTTCTCACCCCCACATCAATCTTACTGTTGATTTGACTTCATCCCTCTGCACAACACTCTTCTCTCTCTCGGGCGGATGATGCCAAGATAGGCAATATTCTACACTCTGACCACGCCTGTCAGGGCTAAGCTGTGCTCAGACTGCAGACAGGCGGCTTACAGTGATGTGCGCTCCACTCCATGATACACTTGCTGCTGACTGGTCTGTGAGTGACAGGGGCCAAGCCACTTCCTGATAGGGGGTGAGTGCAACTGCCAATGGGGTGGTCCCGACGCCGCTCCAATCATGTGGCAGGGGGCGGTATCCAGGATTCCACATTTATACTCCATGAAAGGCTGAACTGCTGCGCCTGGGATATTCCTGGCTACCTTGTGGTTCTTGTTCTTGGTGTTGTTGTTTGCTAAACCAGTATACCTGACCTCGGCTTGTTCTCCTGACTCCGGGCTTGTCTCCTGGTTTTTGTGCTTTTGCTTCAGTTTGGCTTTTGACCTCGGCTTGTTTACGTTTATTCCCTATGGTTCTGATTTGTGGCCTTGGATTACTATTTGATATTGTCCTGGACTGTTTGTCTTTTCTTCCTTTATGTCGGCACTCTGCAACTTTAGGCTGCGCTGGGACTGTAGTCACAGTGTGCCGTCTGCGGCCTTGGGCAGCACCGTATAGTAGGCAGGGAAAGTGGGCTGGGTTCCAGTTAGGGCTCACTTGCTCCTCCCTTGAAAGTGACATTTTCACAGGACTAAAACCGTTTCTGCTCTACCCTCAACTATGGACACAACATGACTGCTCTGGTAGAGCAGATTGAGGAGGCTAACCCAGATAGTCCAGGAGCTGGGAGCTTTGAGGGGGGTTTAGTTAATCAGGTGGATAACCCCAAGTTCTGGAGGGTCCGCGGCATTACCTTCCCATCCTGTGGAACCCCATCATGTTGCCTGACAGGTACTGCAGGTAACAGGAATGGCCTTTTTTTTTTTTTTAACAAATTTTATTTGAGTGTATTTTTGTGAATATCAGAAACACAATGAAAACGTCTCTGTTCTTGTTTATCAGATTATGTTCCAAAATTTCTGCTTTGCGGCCTTCTGCCTGGACCTTAGGTTAGTTCATGTACCCAAGCTAAATATGTACATAACAAGGGCAATCTACAATAGACAGCTCATCAACATATAAACGCTTAGAAGTTAACAAATACGTAGTGCGTCATCTCTTCCTCTTACAAAGACCTGGTGTTATGCTGTGAAACCAAATTTCTTGCGGGACTTCCATAAACACTCTGGCTATATATATGGATCAGCATGGTAGTGGGGGGGTCGTGCTGCTATTATGTGATTATGTGGTTAGGTCGATCACTCACGGAGCCTCACCCAAAGTGCCAATGAATCCCTTCCTTACAGTACCAACCGGGTATTTGAAAGTTTGCATCTGGGACCTTCATTTCCCTGTCTGAATAGTGGGACTCAATAAAAGTTCGCGCACCGTATGAAGAAACCTTAGTGCGTGTCTCTTTGTGCCTTTCTGTCTCGAGCCTATCTACAACAGATAGTCCCGTCCAGCTGTTTCTTGACCCCGCTGAGCGGTTGGGGAAGAGTTGGCTTAATCCACTGCTGCATGTAGGCAGAGTTTCGCAAGCCTTCAGGGCTTATTGTTACTATTCCGGGATAGTGGGCGCGCCTCCTTCCCCCCTGGAGGTCTACCCAGGTCACGTTCAGGAGGTAATTATGGAGAGTGAAATATCAAAAAGGTCAGGTTTCTTTGCAGTTGTAACCCCAAAGTGCACATCGTTTTATTCGGAACAATGCTGTGTTGTCACAATATTATTGTGCGTGGCACTGCATTCCCATAATGCCATGACAGAGATCAAGGTTTTGAGTGCCTCAATCTGGGGCACGTGACTGGAGCTATCCGGGGAGCTCGGGAAGTGGACAGGAAGCATTATAGGCGTTGATGGCATTATGTATTATTTTAAAGGAAAGGTTTACAAGCCCAGGTATCACTTATGACATGTTTGCGTACCGCGCCAGGCCTTGATGAATGGTTTCCGGGATTTCGGTGTCGCCTAGACGGCGTTGCACAAATACTTGGAAAATGCCTGGTCTACTTGCCCGGCCTATGGCTCCATCCTCTCTTGGTATTGTACAGGCCAGAGAGGGTGCAAGTTGTCCCTGTGCGAAGTGTACAAAAAGTAATAGTCGTTTAGGAGAGTCTCCCTTGCGATATCTTTCAACCTGCTTCTGCAAAAGTGGAACATTTGGTACGCAGCAAGCTGTTCGTGCCAGGTAGTGCAAATTTTTCGAGCATCTCTTTAGGAGTGAGACCATCTGTGTCACAACGGCGCGCGCCCATGAATTTTGCTGTCCCGCGGTATTTGAACCCCTTGCTTTTCCAAAGGCGAAAAAAATAGAAGTTGGATTGTCCCTGAGGTACAACTCGGAGGACCCCATAAGGGAATGTGTCCTTAGATATCGCAAAGGTGAGGCAGGTTTTCTTCCTGGACTTTCATTCCAGACCATAAGTGTGTCACGGAATCAGTGCGAGGTTTTAATTGGGGCCAAGGTGATTGGGGTACCATAATTGTGGATACAAGGCGCTGGGGATGCCTGGGGCGATGAGCTCTTTTTCTACGTCCCAGTTGGAGAATGAGTTGGCGTCCAATAACAGCCAGTCTAGCATGTGTCTGGCCATGACAGGCCAGATTGTAGCCTATGACATCCGGGAGGATTCAGACCCCCTTCCCCTTGTGGGTGTGCATCACGTTTACTATGTGCATATGGGGTTTCTTTTTCCAAGACCAGATAAATCTGAAATGCTGGTTGTTGATCTTTGTTGACATTAATATGCTGAATGGAAGGGGGGGGATGGGTTTGTAAGGGGTACAAAACAGTTTTCGGGAAACTAATCATTTTTTAATAGCGTGGCATCTGCCTGCCAATGAGAGCGGGTGTGTTGTCCAACGTTTCATGTAATTAGAGATTTTATCAATGATGGGTGGATATTCAAATTTTAAGATCGTGTATGGGGTCTCTACCTCTTTTGACCTGGTAGGTGATGTGGCCCTGGGCACGTGCTTATGTACGACACCATGGCGCTCCATTGACCCGAGGGTGCATTCACGGGGCCCAATTCCAAGATCTCACTTTTTAGTAACTTTCACCTTATATCCTGAGAATTTGGCCGGAACAGGTGTAAAAACCTCAATAAAACCCTGGGGAGTTGAGGTCAGGGGATTGGCCAGGAGTAAGACAGGTTCACTGAAAAACAGCGCAGATTTGATCTACGTTCCTCCTTTTCCTGTCACCTGGAAAAGAAAGGTCAGTCTTCTAAGAATCTCGCTAGGGGTTCAAGAGCTATATTGAAAAGATGGGGGATAAGGGGCACCCCTGTTCTAGTACCACTTTGAAGTGGAAACCTGTAGGTAAGGAAACATGGGTGTGGATTTGGGGCAGTTGGGTGTCATTATGGCGAGGAGATAGGGCCTGAAAGCACCCGTAATTCCCAGTGTCCAGCACAGTCCAGAGCCTGTCAAAGTAGTGCATGTTGTCAAAAGGACTTTTCCGCATCTAAGGCCACCAGGAAGGTGTGCTCCTGGCATGCGATGTGATGGACCTGCCAAAGAAACCGCCCAAGACCTCTAATATTGCCCACCGATGAACTCCCCATAATGAACCCCCTCTGAGAGGAGCCATCAGATGTTGGCATAAATCCGCCAAGCGTTCCGCACTGGATTTTAGATAGTATTTTATGGGTCGATGTCATTCAGTGAAATCTAGCCCTCTGTAGGAGGCGGGAAAGCTGTGAGGTCCCTGCCTTTCTTGGGCGAGATCTTTATGAATGCATTTTTGGATTCTGGGCGAAGGTTGCCTGTTGGGAGTAAACGAATTGTAATAAATTAGTAAGGATCGGGGCGATCTTGGTACAATCTGGAATCTTTTATTGTTTCCCCAGAAAAAACACGCTCGGGCCCGGTTGCTTTCCTATTTTTAGCTGACGGATGGGGCCGCTATGCTTATGGTTCAGAAAATTTCTCGTTCAGAGCAAGCTATCGGCAGGTCTATATCAAACGATCTGTTGGTAATTTTACTTTAGACAGGAAATCCCGGCCTTACCGACATGTGGGTTGATCATCCGGAGGAGTAGTGCGTGTTGTAGAACTGCCGAATGGTTCATTATTGCTTTCGGTCTGCTGTTATGGAGCCATCAGTCGATCGAATGGCCGGGATGTGCGAAGGGTTTGTGGGAACTTTGAGTTGTCTAGATAAATGTTTCCCTGGATTTGTTTACCGTAAGGAACAAAGGTAGAGTGCAGATGTGTATCTTTGTTGATCATCCCTGCGTTCAGCCATGAGGTCAAATTCTCGCTTGGCCTTTTCTCAAGCCAGTCTGCTCTTTTCCGACCCATCTCGGTGGAATTATTTATACGTCTCACGAAAGCGCTCATTAAGTTTTTTCCTGTAGGAGGAAGTTTTGGCCATTACGTTTTCTGCCTCGCAGTGTACTACCTTTGCGGGATTCGCCCAGTAGTAAAGCATAGGTCATTTTGATGGGCTTCTTTATCTTTGGCGTACAACATCCACCTAATCCTGAACCCTAGTCGGTGAAAACTCTCCGTCTTGGCTAAGTATGCCGGGAACTTCCAAATGATTGTCCTTACCTTCGGGAATACATGTCTGCCCAAATCTAAGGAAATCGGGAATGGTAGGGAGGAAATGTCTTGTACTTGATGTGGGCGTCTTCTACTCTTATTAACAAGGGTGTCAGAGACTAACAGATAATCATCATGGACCACGATTTGTGTCGGGTGAGAAAAAGGTAAAGTCTCTCTGATCTGGATTCCGTGCTCTCCAACATCGTGGAGATGGTGGTGGTATCATGTGATGCAGGGCCCCCACCTCCCCGGCAGGTGAGAGCTTCCCCCCTTTTGGCGCGCCAAACAAAGGCCCCTTTTCTGCGTTATTAGAGGGTCAAGAGCCTCATTATGTCCCCTCCTAGGACCTGCGGCTGGGACCGGATCAGTCCTATCATCGCCTTACCAAATATCCGGTAAGAGATAGACCGGTTGTGACCTTTGGGCCGTAAACATTGTAACTGCTGAGCTTCTTGGCTCCCCATCGGGATGACCTAGGTGTGAGAGTTCTCCCTCCTGGTCATGGTCATGTGAGATTAGATCAAACCGGTGGAATTTATATGTATGAGGGTAACAACCCAACGCCTTGACCCCCCACTGCACGGAGATCAAACGAAATGACCAAAACAACAGCTTTCAAGGGCGCCTGAAGTCCTCCGCCTTTAGGTGGGTCTCCTGTATTAAGGACAATGTACGGGCGCTGTTTCCCTAAAGTGCCGGATAAACCTTCATGCGTGTGTTGGCGGGGGATCGCCAGCCCTTTTATGTTTCCATGAGATGATCCTACATTTAAAGAGGTCTTTTTTAAAGATTTAAGGATGAGGGTTGGTCTGCCACAGGGAAATCCGGGGTTGGCTTCACTCCGCATGCTTCAAGGTAGCCCCAGAGAGGTTAATTTACACCATATAAAAGTGAGAGGAGAGATCGCATCGCCATCAAATGTAAAAACATCAGTAGGTAACAACAAATTGTATCAACCATAACAGAGAAAAAAACGCAAAGGGTGGTCCAACGCTCTCATCCTCAGTTTGCGTGCAGGACTCCAGTTTTTCTAGCAACAGATAGATGTGATTGTGCAATTAAAATAGATATCAACACAGCACCCACCTCTCCAGCCAGATTTCTGAGGGTCTCTAGAAAACCAAGCTCCCACGGTCTGTTGACTAAACCGCAGGCAGTCACAATCGAGAGTGGGGTCCCATATCAGGGTCTGTTAAAGTGTGACCCCAACAATTATGTCCCAGAAAGCTTAAAAGGTTATTCATATAGAGACATTCAGGTAGGTCCGCCAGAAAACCTCGTAGTGAGGAATCAGAAAAGGTCCATCGTCACTCTCAGACCGGAACGGTGGTCTGGGACGTTTTTTAGCTCCATCTCTTGGTTGGCGTATCTCCTTGGGTGGACAGCACGGGTGTGGAGATGGACGATTGAGTACCACGGAGATTCCCTCTGCATCTTTTTGTGGAGGTTTCTATATTGACGTTGTATTCCGGGCGACATTCTGGAGAGTTAGAGGAATCCTCTAGGTCTAGAAGGTTGGTGAGAAGAGCGTTCGGCCTCTGTAGATGATTTTGTGAAGAAAGCGCAGGCGGACCGATCGGCACCAGACCTTTGAGGGTCGAGGGGGGATAGGATTTTGGAAGCGTAATTTTCCGTTTGAAGTGTGTCGTACAGATCTTCTGATTGCTCTACGGCGTTGAGATACATTAGCCGAAAAGTCATTCGAAATGCAGCAGAACATTAGGTGGCATCTTATGAGCAAAGGGGGCATTCGCCCTGCGGTACGCCTGAGAATTTCAGATTTGTCATTAAAGTACTAGAAATTCATAATGTCGGTGCGTTACTTGGTTGTTGGGCGGTTTAGGGATTTGAGACACCAATGCTCTCTGGGCACACTCTATGCATACTCTCTCGACACGGCAGTCATTTGTTTTAGCCCCAGGGTCTGATGGTAAAACTCTCCTGGCATAGATCTTGGAGGTCACGTTGCTTAAAGGACTCGGGCAGACCACCCAAGCGTAGATTGCTCCTTATGGAGCCGGTTTTCAAGGTCCTCGTTACTGGTCCTGTGTCCAACTGGGCTTGGACAAAGCTTGAGTTTGGAGTTCAGGGCGCTTATTGTAGATTCAAGATCATTTGACTCTGATTTCCAACTCCTCCAGCCTAGTGGTATGCTCCTGCACCTCCTGCGAAGTTTGGTATGAGTTCCCCTGAACTGTGGCTTTCTAGTGCAGCCTGAAGTTCAGGGCTTTTTGCGTGGAGACCCTCGTGGCAAGTAAAACTTATAGATATAGCTGAGAGGAGGTTAATCCACGGGTTGAGGGGTCAATTGCGGGGTTCCCTGAGGGCTTTGTGGGCTAGACTGTCTGGGAGGTGTCGCTGCTCAGCCCCCAGCGTTCCTCCGCTGCTGTTTCCTGTTTGCCCCCCCCTCCCCCTTCCTCTGACCTTTTTCTGCAGTGAAGGGGCGGCGGGGCCCCCCCCCAATTTTTGGGTTTGTCCCTTGCGGCTGGTCTCGTGCTGCCCCTGCTCTGGGCGGCCCGCAGAAGTTTCCGACTTCCAACAGGGGTGTTGGGGGGGGCGTTCGGGTCCCTCGGGGGCTGGATCTGCGGCTGGCTCCCCCGGGTCCTGCGGAGCAGCTAAACCCGGGGGTTTGGGCAGGGGGGGGTTCGGGACTAAAGGGCCGTTACTTTCTCCCTGCTCGGCCCCGGGAAACCCGGAAGTCCAACAGGGGGGGGCCTTTGGGGGGTTTTTTGGGAGAGGGTTGTGGGGTCTGAAATTTCGGGCCCGCCCCAAAACCTTTGGGGGAATGAGGAAAAAAAGGGTGGGAATTTTTATGTCCCTACTGAGGGCCCCCCCCCCAAGGAGTGGGCATTTTTTTTTAAACCGAAATGACTCACCTGAACGGGTCTTCTGTGGACATTTTTCTTTGCCGTTTTGGGGAAACTCTTTAATGACCCAGATAGGGAAAGTTTGTGGCTGAGGCTCACCCTGCCACCTTGGGGCGGGGTTGAAAAGGGGAGGGTGGGGGGATTTTTGCTCCAAATTTTGGGCGCGGGTGGGGTTCCGTCGGGGTTGAACGCGCAGCCTCAGACCCATTTAGTTTGGGATTAGCTGACCATTAAAAGGGTTTTTTTGGGGTTACCCTCCCCCCGGGTACTTTAGATGAGGCCATGTCACTGGCCGTTCGTCCTGGACAGACGTTTTAGGGAGATGGCAGGAAAAGGTTCCCCCCCCCGTGGTCCACACCATGGTCACCCCTAGACCCGTTGTTTCCGACGTAAACCCAGAGGAACCCATGCAAGTAGGGGCTTTTTCTGTCACTGCGGCTAGTGACCGTAGGACTACTCGTCGCATCCAGGGGTTGTGCTTCTACTGTGGAGAATATGGACACAGAATTCGGGAATGCTCCAAACGGAAGACCAGGTCAGAAAAACTCCAAGGCCTAGGTGGTCAGCAGGAGGATCACCTAGGCGAGCAGGTATTTCCTATTGTATCTAATAAGTTGCTGCTACCAGTTAAGATTTCATACTTGTCGCTGTCCGGTTCTGGGAGTGCATTTGTGGATTCTGGATCAGCTTCTAATTTTGTTGATGCGTCTTTCGCCAAACGTCTGGGCCTACCTTGTAGACCGCTATCTGACTCGCTGTGGCTATTGACTCCACTCCACTAGCTCGAGGCGCAATCCAATATTGTACCCCTAAGCTGGAGATGTTGGATGGATCCATAGATATTGAAAAGTGTATTCTATTCGTCATGGAGGGGCTGCCCGCTGATGTGGTGTTGGGGCTGCCCTGGCTTCAGAAACATAATCCAGTGTTTGACTGGAATTCAAGGAAATTAGTCAGGTGGGGACAACGGTGTGTTGACAGATGTCTCCTTACCATGCTGGGCAATACTGATGTGCAGGCTAATGTTCTATCTGGAAGCGATGGTGCCAGCGTTGAAGCCTATGCGGCATCTTGTAAAGTGGATGCTCGGGCTAAGGTTCCCAGAACTCGTCCTCCTGGTGAACATGCCCTCCACCTGTACTAAACGTCCGTAAGTGGTTTAAAGGAGGTGGTTAACCCGGTGGCTTATGGGCTGAAATTACCCTCTTCTCTCTGTCTATATAACATGTCCTTTTCGTCCACTTTATAAGGGGTATATTCAGCCTGTACTCCGCCCTCTAGGCTCCTTCTCCAGTTCGCATAGAGGCGGGTTTAAAACCCCAGACCAGGGAAGGGTCCAGTGGCCCTCCTAAAAGGGGGGGTACTGTCAGGGCTAAACTGTGCTCAACTGCAGACAGGTTTGCAACAGTGATGGCACTCCCTCCCTGATACACTTGCTGCACAGCTCTGTGAGTGACAGGGCCCAGCCACTCCTGCCCAGGGGGCGAGTGCCCCAGCCAATGGAGGACCGGAGGCCGCCCCAAATCACTGCAGGGGCGGTATCCAGGAATCCATTTAAACCCTGAAAGCTGACTGCTGCCCTGTGATATTCCTGGCTACCTTGTGGTTCTTGTTCTTTGTGTTGTTGTTTTGCTAACCAGAAAACCCTACCTCGGTTTGTTCTCCTGACTCCGGCTTGTCTCCTGATTTTGTGCTTTGCTTCTGTTAGGCTTTTGACCTCGGCTTGTTTGCGTTTATTCCTCTGGTTCTGATTTGTAGCTTTGGCGTTCCTATTTGATATTGACCTGGACTGTTTAAACTATTCTTCCTTCTGACGGCCCCGCACTTTAGCAGCGCAGGACTGTCGCCAGTTGCCGTCTGCCGCCTAGGCAGCACGTCAAGTAGGCAGGGACAGTGGGCTGGGTTCCAGTTAGGGATCACTGCACCTCCCTTGACGTGACAACGCCCCGGTGTTTTGTGAGATCTCACTCCCTAACCTTTGGCGCTCCCCCTTTGCCTGGAGACTGAACGAGTCTGTTATGCGAGACGCTCTCTGCCTTGCTGACCTTAAATCTACGGCCAGAGTCTTTATCTCAGCACATCAGGAAGACTCTACATCCCTCAGATCCAGGGGGAAGCGCAAAAGTGTACCCTTCGCGGGGTCTTTCAAGCACGGCGCGAGACTCAAAAGGGAGTCAGACATAAATTCCACTCCCTTCTATCAAAAACTCAACGTGATGGAGGCGGCTCAAAAGGCACCCGGGGGCGGAGTCGACCTGAGGGAATGACTAACTGCGCCATTAAATTCTCTTGTTGAGGGAAACAGAAACACAGGAGGAAACGACAGATTTGTGCGGTGACGCCCAACTCCTGGAGTAACAAACCAGGGAGATATCGGGCTCGAGCCCTTAGAGAGAGGAGAGCCTCTTTTTTTTTTTTTTTTTTTTAACAACTTTTTTATTGAGGAATAAATATGTAACAATTATGGATTACCATACATTTCACAAGGCACATTCATGTAAGAACAATAATTCACTATTAAAGCGAACAGTACTGTAACCCAACGTTCTTGCTTGGAGTTAATTTAGCTCCTCTTTGCAGGTAGAAAAATTATTTCCTCTATTTTCAATTAAAGAAAGTCTAGACAAACACTAGATGTCCATTTGGCTCGGAGAACAGTGTCTCTGTTACTCGTAGAGATTCTTATCTTCAGTTTCGGACAAATCCATGTGTTTATGTGTATGTAAGCTCTTATTCCAAATGGAACAAAAAAAAAAAAAAACTAAAACCAAAACACGTAATATAACATAAGTTTCCACTGATACACAAATTCCTTCTATAGATCACCAAATCCACAGCTAGGGGCCTCTCTTCTAAATTACTCTATTCTTTAGGAAACATATAATTAGCCTCAGCATTTACCCTTAGTGAGCAAATATCTTGTCGTGTTCTGGTCTCCCTACCGATGACCTCCATCGCTGTCCCTGCAACCCCCTAACGGTCATTTATTCATCCTCTCAGCTATTATCCCCAACGCTCAGTCTTCCCAAGGATCCCTCCATTTTCTTCAGAAGGTAGTATGAGGTAAGCCTAAATGGATTCATTAGGGTCGTGATCTCTATATCTGAGAGAACTTTTATAATAAATTGTTTCCATGTCTTGAAAAATGTTGTGGTGTATCTCTTTTTATTACCCTCTGCCTCAATTCTATCCATTGTCAAGAAGGTCTTTAAGGTTTCTGTTACTTCTTTTAGAGTAGGAGTTCTATCTTCTAACCAATGTCATATACATTTTTTTGTTGCCAGGAGTGTGAGACGTATTCCTTTGTTGTTTACTGTTGACTGTGATTCCTTGTCTTCCGAACCCTCACTTGGGATATAGTGAAATATCGTGCTAACCGGAGCATCAGGTACCCTAAATGCCCATACCGATTCTATAAAGGCAAACATGTCTTCCCAATATTTTATCAGTTTTGGGCAATGCCACATACCGTGAAGCAGGTCCGCCCGTTTCAGTTTGCATTTTGGGCACTCTCGTAGATAATGGGCTGGTGCATCTCTATAGGGAATGTCGAAGGCATATGTGGCCTTATGGGCCATCCTGAACACCATTTCCCTCCAGTTTTCATTGGGCTATTAGGTTTCTCACCTTTTTCCAGACCTATTTTAATTTTGCTGTCTGACCTCGGGTCCTCCCAGATCTAATCCCATGCATGAAGCATTTGGTCACTCTCGTTGGGGTAGAGCCCTTTCCCTTAGGTGGCAAATATAGAGTAGACAATGAGTTTTATGACACCAGGTTGGCCAATTAGATTCAAAATCCCCTTTGCTTTTACTGTCGCCAATTTTCCCTTCCGCTTTTGCAAAAGTGGGTACACTTGGGGGTATTTAAAGATTTTG